>CAUYON010208154.1:0-24487 GCA_963573935.1 Arctocebus calabarensis
TTTTTGAGACAGAGCCTCAAGCTGTCACCCTGGATAGAGTGCTCTGGCATCACAGCTCACAGCAACCTCCAATTCCTGGGCTCAAGCGAGTCTCCTGCCTCCACCTCCCAAGTAGCTGGGACTACAGGCGCCTGCCACAACGCCTGGCCATTTTCTGGTTGCAGCCACCATTGTTGTTTGGCGGGCCCAGGCTGGATTTGAACCCGCCAGCTCAGGTGTACGTGGTTGGTGCCTTAGCCCGATAAGCCACAGGCGCCGAGCCTGTCTACTGAATTTTTAAGCTCTCGAATTTTTTTTTAGGTTTGATATTTTTCTATTTATTTATTTTTTAAATATATATACAAAATATTACAAAATAATTTTTTCCTTAACTTTTGAAATATGTTTATGCTTGGCAGTATTTTCTTTTACCACTTTAAAGACATCATTACAACTTCTAACTTCTATTTTTTTTTTTTTTATTGTTAGGGATTCATTGAGCGTACAAAGAACCAGAGCACATTGATTGCATTTGTAATTGTGTTCTAGAAGTTTTGCTTGATTTTTTAATTATTTCAATCTCTGTTAAATTTCTCTGATAGGCTTCTCTGTGTTGTCTTGAAATTCACTGAGCTTCTTTAGGACAGCTATTTTAAATTCTCTGTCTGAAAGGTCACATATCTCCATCACTCCAGGATTGATCACTAGCAGCCTACTTAGTTTATTTGGTGAGGTCATGTATTTCTGGATGTTCTTGAAGCTTGTGAATGTTCACTGATGTCTGGGTATGGAAGAGTTGGGTATTTACTTTAATCTTCACAGTATGGGTTTGTTTTAACCCATTCTTCCTGAGAAGGATTTCAGGATTGAGTACTGTGAACTCAGTCACTGCAGCTTTATCAGCACCAGACATGCCTCAACCTAGTAATGTCATGACCCTGCAAACTCCAGATAGAACCACCTTATTGAGCTTTGATAAGATGTAAGAGAATTCCCTAGATTACTTCCTCTATTTCTTATCTTTCAAAAAATACCTCCAAAAGTCTATTTTATCACCCACAGGATATATTTACTACAGGAATACTAAATCTTGCCCCATATTCATTGTAGAATAAGCTGTCGAATCAGGGATAAAAACTAATAGATTTGCCTTTGTGCATGGTGGGGGTATGTATGTGTCGTTAGGAAATACATAATGAGATAATACTTTTCTTTCTCTAATTAAATAAATTTTCTGAATCGTAAAGCATTGTGATCATCTAAAGTGTTATGATTTTAATTAGAATGTATTAAGAGAGGAAAAAACTTAAACACGATTTTTTAGGATGACAGTCTCTGGGCTCTTAGTTCCAGTACAGAAAAGGGAAACTAACTGATTTGGGTTTTTTTCCCCCTTAATGTGCAGAAATGACTAAACAACCTGAGCAGCCTTTTGAAGGGCAGAAAAATAACACTAACTATAAACGTATCCTACTGTGAAATGATGGGGAGGCTTCCTTTCCTATATTCTAAGGAGTGATTGCTACTGAAATGGAGCATATAATGTAGTTGGAGAAAGCTCAGGAAAGTATAATTTAAATGGCCAAGATAATAGAATGCTTCCATGAAAAACCAGAAGATTGGGAATGTTCAGTCTGAGAAAATAAATGTGGAGAGAGTGTTGATTAAAATGCATAGGTGGTCTCCAGGGCCCTTTCTAGCATGATAAAATATTAAATAAAATGACTAACAAGGGTAGCCAACATTTATTGAATAATAAAAATTTACCAGATTCTGTTTTGAGGGCTTAATATACGCTTGTTTACTTGATCTTCAAAATAATTGTGTAAAACAGGTGCTACTATTTCCCCACTTTGTAGATGACAAAACTGAGTGTAATATAGTCAATATGCATAGCAGTGTATTTAAAAAATTGGCTAACGTCTGAATTCTTATGATATAGGTAATGGGATTATTATTTTTTTTTTGAGACAGTCTCACTTTGTAACCCTTAGAGTGCTGTAACATCACAGCTCACAGCAATCTCAAACTCTTGGGCTTAAGCAATTCTCCTGCCTCAACCTCCCAAGTAGCTGGGACTACAGGGGCCCACCACAATGCCTGGCTATTTTTTGGTTAAAGTTGTCATTGTCGTTCAGCAGGCCCGGGCTGTGTTCGAACTCACCAACCTTGGTGTATGTGGCTGGCATCCATGCTGCTGAGCTACAGGTGTGAGCCTACTGTATAAGTTTGCTGTTGCTCCTTACAGAAATTTTGAAGCAACATATACATAATATGTAATATTATTTACACATATAATATTTCACACAAATTTACTATTTTTTTATGTACTTCTTTCCATTCTCCAAGTATTTTAGTACTTTTCTGTTCTTTTATTTGTTTGTTTAATTCAGCCATTTTTTATTTTTGGAATCATCGTTAAATGTCAGGCTTAGTCAATTGCTATGTCTTTATCCCCATAAGGTAAGTATTACTGTCTAAATGTATAGGAAAATCCCAAAAGTGCCCCAAAGAAAGGTAGGAAATTCAGGAATCAGAAACATATAAAACGTGCTCTCTCTAAAGTTCAAATTTGGTTCACTACACTAGCACTGTGACTCACTAGACACTTTAATGTCTCTACAACTATTTGGTGCTTACCATCTTTTCATGATTATTGCCAAACAACTATTATATATATTTACAAATTTCAAAAATTGTAATATTTTATGAGAAATTCGAAAGAACATATAATTCACATAAATTATTTTTAATACTCAGAACTTCTGTGTAAATTGCATACATTTATTTCCCAAAACCTCCAAAGTCAAAAAGTAATTGGAGAATATGATGATGAATTGAACCCAGGTATATCCAATAACAATGTTCCACTCTTTTCCACCAAGAGTACTCATTTACTCTTTCAGCCATTAATTCAATAATTATTCATTGTATGTTTATTTGGATCCAGGTTTTTAACTTGGAATAAACTCATAAACACAGCAAAAGTTCCCTGCCCTTACAGCGCCAACCTTATTTCAACTTCATTGTGGGCTCCCTGAAGGCATCTGCTAAGTGAAAGAGCAACACAGCTAGTCGCAAGATTTCTCCAACAGAGCTGCCTAGAGCATATTAATTGATTGAATAATCTTGTAGTTGATTAATTCAAATGATTAGAACACGCTATTTCACAAATTCATAATTAGCTATATACTATCAAAGGCCTTCAGAATAATCTCTTCTTCCAGATTGCCCCAGTATAAGAGGGAACAAACACCTCAGGGCTTCCGTAATAGTTTTCCATAGTACAAAGGACTTACCCCACAGCATTACGATTGCTTGTTCATTGTCTATTTTTTATTGAGCTTTGAGATCTTCCAGAACTACAATCAATTTTTTGATGTGTTTTTATGCCTAGTGATATATATTTGTCAAATAGCAGGAAATAAATTTCTTTTGAAATACATTTCTGTTGAAAAAGGGGGAAAATCTCATGTAGTAAGTTTATGAATGTATGGCACTATCTGAAGGAAGAAATATACAAAAGCATATACATGATTCAGTACAAATCAAACAACTCACACAAGTAGAATAAGAACTCATCCAAAATATTTGTAGCCAGAGAGTTAAAATTCCAATCTGACACTTACCTATATCTGACCTGAAAAAATCCCCTAACTTTAAAAATTATGGTTGTGTTATCTATAAAACATATATGATATTAAATAATATTAGATTATTTTAAAACTAAAATTAGATCATACATGTCTCATCCATGCATCTTCTGAGATAAATCACTGCATGTGAAAGTAACAAGATTTAAAAATAATGCTTCCTCTTAGGTGATCAATATATTCTTATATGAAAGAATAGTACAGTTCAGTGATTTAACAACTAAGCTTTCAAATCCAAAGACTAAAATTAAATTCCCACTGTACTAATTTATAGAAGTATAATCTTATGCATGCTTCTTAATATCTTTAGGGTTTGGTTTCCTCAGTTGGAAAAATAAGATCGTACCACGTGAGGAATTCACTTAAGAAATTCACTATTCATACAGTGGCTTGAATTTAAGAATCCACAGATAAAATAATTTAATTTACTATTTATTTTTTATTAAAGTAAACAAATAGCTATTTAAAAACTGCTCAGACACCATACTAAAGGAACATGAAAGAGATTCTAAAGGTTATTCTTGATTCCCCCAACTTTATTATTTTTGTAGAGTTCAATGACTATAAGGTTTTCAATGTCTAACATATAATGATATGTAATTATTCTATAGCTCTTGGTTTAGAAAAACAGTATTTGCTTTTCTTGTTTGATTTAAATATCATCAGATGCTTAAAATATAGATGTAGTCAATAGCTTAACTCAAAAATTAATGGAATAGTTTTTCCTTGAATCATGAAAAATATAGAAAATAGAAAAAATGCTGCTTCACTATTTATTTATATTTAGTAATTTGAGCAAAAGTATAATCAAGGGTTTGGATCCAATATTTTTCTCACTCTTTCTAAATGTGCCAGGCCAGGCCAAATCTGCACTTGGCTTTTCTTACACATCTTGAATGTATTTTATATATTTTTAAGATGTTTTCTTATGATCTATTTTCTCACCAACATCCACATGTCTGATGGAAGATGTAAAAAAGCTATTCCATATGCTTTGTGTAAAATATGTTGAATAAAGAAAATTGAGCTCAAAACCATCTACTTAGAAAAAAAAATACGTGTAGAACAATTACATGATTTTTGCATCCAAAAAGACAAATTATATTTCATTTTTTCTATTGCTTTCAAATTTTGAAATTCAAACTTCAGATGCTTTAAAATTTAGTAAACAATTGCACATTTGCACAACTGGTGTTTTACTATCTATAAAAGTAAGCATGTTTTGCTAGAGGTATGCTTTCTAAGGCAATTTATAACAGAGGTATTATAGATCACAATCTATGCAAACGACAGGTGCAGGATGTTTTAATTCATTGATATGTATGCCTAAATAGCTACCATCAAGAACATAAAGCATCTTAAAATAAAAAGGAACATATTTAATAGGTTTTAATAAGCATATATTAGTAAAGCAAACTATATACCAAATACTTTTGTTAATGGAATGCAATTATTTAGGATTACATTTATGCATTTAGTCTTTCTGTAGAGTATCTTTTGGGAAATGAAAAATTAAAATATTCCTTCCCATAACATACAATGTTAGCATTACTCACCATACTCTCAGTCTCATAATAATTGTATTTTAGTTCATACTCCTCACAACCCAAGAGCATGCATTATTATCGCCTTCTTACTGGAGAAAAAACTGAGGCAAAAAATAAATAAATAAAAGAGCCTATACAAAATTACACAAAAGCAAGTGGCCAAAGTTCAGATTGAAGTTCCAGTTTCTCTAATTCTGATGCAAAGCTCTCCCAGACTACTTAGCAATGTCCTTCTATGACCTCTTTGAAACACATTGTTCATAGATCACCAATTCCTCCAAAGAATGCCACACATACACAGAGAACAGAGAACAGTCTAACTAATTATTTAGTAGAATATCTATTATGTTTACTCATAGACCCCAAATATCTTCATCTTGGTAAATTTACTGTAGGCTATTGGCTTAAGAAGTAGCCGGAAGAATAAATGATTTATGTATTATTAGTTATGGTTGCATAGTAATACATATTGGATATTCATTATCATTTTTACTCCTCAGTTTCATGACTGAAATCATGTTAATGATATAACATTACATGACCAAAGTTATCTACATACTAAGCACTTTCTATTTACATTTTGCTGAAATGAAAATAAATATTTTAAATAGTCAGATGTTAATACCAATATCTGTGTTAAATCATCACTGTATAATGGCTGTAATTATGGTAATGTGGACTAGGGTGGTCACCGTACAAAAGCAAAGGGATTATAGTGACACAGAAGACAGGTTTAATGAGACTTGATAAAGCATTGGATGTAGAGAACGAGGAAAAGGAAGTTGTCAGTGCTGACTCCTTAACTTCGGACGTATGAAACTGGAAGAATACTGGAGAATACTAAAGAGATGTGAGGTGGACGACGATGCCCAACAAAAGAGCGTCTATCTGTACCGAGAGGAAAGGTTAAGACTAGACTTGTAAATGCAAACTTTGTAAGTTAGAGATGTTCATGAGCAATGCATGGATACAGCTGGAGAGATAATATCAAGTGAGGAGAATGGAGGCTTCGGAATAATCCTTGAGAAAGTCTGACATTTAATAACAGGATAGCAGACGATAAGACTATAAAGTAAATGACCTAAAAGACACCACAGACGTAGGAGGGAAAACTTCATAATTTAATTGATGTAGGTGAAAAGGAATATAAAATGAGATTAATAAAGTGAATGATGATAAAAATAAAGAGTTGAAGCTTGAAATGTCCGTTTTACTTACTCTAAAGAAATGTCCATATTATGTTTCCCTCTTGACTTATTAAATGTATGTTCTTTTCATCATTTTAATTCAAAAGTGCTCTGCCAGACAGAACATGAGTTGATGAATTCCATAAGCCCTATAGATTCTATCCATTAATAAACTCAATTCAATGGGAAAACTTGTAATGGAGAAATTAGGAAATTCTCCCTAATGGAGAATTAGGAATTATTAAACTTTAAGGTTTAATAAAACAACTGTTTAATTGAACCCAGATTTATTTTTATAATATACTCAAATTACTTTAAATAGCTTCAATATAGTGTTATGTTTTTAAAACATAGGCATACATTTATTTGATGGAGTAAAATAATTAAAGTACATTTAGTTATAATTATTTGCAAAACATATAATTATTTGCATTACATTGGAGAACTAATTGTTTCTTTGAAGGTCTTAAGTAAATTCTTATTTAAGTTAAATTCTTGTCATCTTCTTGACCAAAGTATAGTTTAAATATACAGACCCTTTGCTATGAAAATATCCCAAACATGTCACAAGAAAGAAAAATAATAAAGTTACTTTTAAGTTACATATAACTGAAAACTGTAAAGATTAAGTTTCAATTAGAATGAAAACATAATTTATTGTCTAACTGAGAGTTCACTCAATGTGGAAAAAAAATTCTTCACAAGAAAGATTTTCTAAGGATGCCTAAATGTGTGGATACACATGCGTGAATGTGCCCACACATATTTTAGTGTTTTCACATGTGGATCAGGTGAATATATGAAACAATTATACTATTGTAAATGAAAATTAAAACTGATATCTTTTTCTTTGTGCTGGGATTTTCAATTTTAATAAAACATCTTTCTTCCTCTCTTGAGCAGGAAGATAATCAAAATGGAAGGCACAAAGCATGGAGACATTGAGAGAAAAACATCAGCTTTATTACAGAAAGGTCATTGGAGCATTTGCTTTAAATCTGTAGCACATAGAGCTTGCTAATACTTTAAATGAGATCTAAACTTACTTTGCATAGAAGTAAAAAGGTCAAGGTTTCCTCCAGCAAGCTTCATATTGAAGGGACCAAATTATGTGATTTTTAATGCAAGCACCAAAGTAAAAAAAAAAAAGACAAGATGAATTGAATATGCCTGTTTTCTCTTATCAAATTTAGCACATAATGAAGTGCTCTGCCTCGGCACATGAGCATGTGAGTATTAAAAAAGGGACCAACTGTCTCTCTCTAAGGCACAAAATCCTTTCATTTGAAAATCTGAGAAGAGGACTAAGGTGGTTCTCCTGGCCCAAGGCTATGCTATTTAATAATAGCACTTAAATTACTTCGAATAAAAGTTCAATGTATGTGCAGACCTGTCAGGTGTACCATAGTAAATTTCCATTTCATCTTTCTCTTATGTAATATTTTTCACATAGTAAAATCTTTTCACTATAAGAAACGATAATTTAGATAAATAATAAAAAATAACTAAAAACACTTATTGACACAATGGTCTCAAATTTCAGTAAGTTCACTTTGCCAAAGAGAAAAACGGTGTCAAAAAAGTACATTTGCAAAATGTGGAATGATTAAATGTGACTATAAAAAGAACTCATTTGTAAATATTTCACTTTTAACACAAAGATCTCACACCAAAATAAGTGTGTCTATGCACAAAATAAATGTGTCACCAAAAATTTGATGATGACATTTGCTTAACTTCAATTTTAATGTTAACCTAACATGGCCTATAACTTGAATGCCCATCAACGTCATCAAATATTGACAAACGCTTTTAATACAAACATTTAAGGGGTTATTGTTGGCCAAACCAATATTTTTCATCTCAACTAATGTTTAGTGTTTACTACAATTTCTGTTAATAAAAAAGTGAGTGTTCATGCCACTTCTCAGGCATCTCAGAGCAAGCAATGCTCTGCAGAGTACCTCTGAGCGAGTTTAAGTCCAATTGGAAAGATTTTTGCCAAGAAAATTATCATGACTTGAATTTTCAACTCAGTTTTATGAATGGACACCAAATGTCAGGAATTGGGGAGAGAGAAAGAGCCAAGAAGCAGGTGAAAGGCAGAAATGCCAGGAGTAAAGCCTAGGCAGTCACATCCTTTTACCAGCTACACGTGGAGAGGCCCTCACTCCCTTGCCAACTTGCTCTTACAGGCACTTCCTTGCACCTCATGCAGTCCCTAGATGGGACAGCATGTCTGATTTTAATTTTCCCAGCCATGAATACGATAGGGGGTTGTTTAAGTGTAGAGTAAAGGTGTACACCCCATGAGAAAAGGGAATGTGTCTGGTTTACTATTGAATTCTTATGCCTGGACACATAAGAGATACTTAAATACTGTGTAGGGTGGGAAGGAAGGACACAGAGACTGGTATAAAATGGTGGTGAAATGCAGAAGAATTAGAAGCTCAGAGCTCAATGATGACAACTGGAAAGAAAGCTTGAATCCCAGTGGGATTCATTCTTCAGCTGCACCAGGGTCCAAATAGACCTCGTGTGTCTGTCCACAGAATAATCAGAGATTATTTCGTAGCAAAGGGACTCCATCAAGACATTAATATTTGTCTAGCAATTTCTAAAAAGTCTTTACTGATAACAAATCCATACAGAAATACTTTACTCTTTCTCAGTGTGGACCCATCTGTAGTAAATTTTACATGAAGCATTTCCCCCATATTTCCCCACTGCCCTGGCTACTCTCCTCTCTTCCTTTCCACTGCTTGAGTACAGGGAAGGCTACAGGTTAAGTACAAGGTCTCAGATGCTTAGAACAGAAGCCTCTGCCTCAAGCTGCTTCTCCAGGCATTAGCTGCCCATGTCTGTATATCAGACAATCAGCAGTTTATTGGAAGATCTCCTAGCTTTCTCGAAACTCCTTCCAGGAGACAACATTTATTCAAGCTTAATAACCTGAGCCAAAAAGTCGAATATGGTCTTATCACAGCAGCCGTTGGTTCAGTTATCTAAAGTTAATTTGCTAATTTCCCACTTGGCAGGGACAGTATAATTTAGTTGTCCTTTAGCAAGATGCCTCCGTTAGCTGAGTACAATGCATGCATACACATAAGAACCTGTTCACTTTCTGCCATCATTTTCTCATTTTTTCAAAAATATTTGTTCAATGCCAAACACAATGGTTGACACTAAGGAGGCAGTGGTGACGTGGCTAACGCAATCCTTCTTCATTGATCTCCTATCATAGATGAGGTAAATTAAGTAATTTTAAACAAACTGTAAATGTAATAATTCAAATTTCTGATAAACGCGCTGAAGGAACTACAAAAGAAACTAAAACAAAGATAACAGAAACTATTAAGGATCTCTTTTAGCTAGAATAGTCCCAACTCTTGGTACTTCCCTGGGAGTAACATTGAATCTGATAAGTGAAAGAGTGAAGTTATTAGCTAAGAGCAGCGTTGGGAGGAGATTCTAGCATGTACTCTAATGAAGTCATAGAAAATTACAGTGCTCCATAAAGAGCACCAGAGTCACATAAGGAGAAATTTTCATGGATTTCTGACTAAAAAAACACACATGTCTTTTTTTTTTGCTGTAGAACTTCTAAAATAGGAGTTTTGAGATGGCCCAGACATTTCCCACATGACTGTTAAGGCCAAAGTTTGGTTTCAGCCAGTTGTCGATCCTGCCTATAGTTTTAAAACCATTATTACTAAGGAGTTAGGTAAGAATGACCTACCCCTCTGAGGTATTTGATTTGTAAAAGTAGATACAAGAAGAACATGAATTCATTAAGTTGCAGAGGAGTGAAGCCCCAGTGATTAACCAGCAAAAGCGTGGTTTCGGTAGGTCAGACCAGCCTACAATTACGGAAGCCAAATCTTTTGAAATTCAGAGTACTTATTCCCTGTGAAGGAAGTACAATATTGCTGCTTATTTCTTTTTTCTAATGTGCTTTGTTCTGGTTCAAGTAATCACTACACACACACAGAGAGAAAGAGATCAATATTCTGTAGTGACCAGATAACATTCTTAAAATTATTTTCTTTCCCCTTGATCAAGCTATTTTTACAATTCCTATGGTCAATAAGTTTGAGAATAATTTTTGTTTGTTTTCTAAAATAGTGACCTCTATTGTGTCTCTCATAAAAAGGATCTCTATGAGCAAATTGTTCTGTGGTGATTAGCTTGAGTGCAGGACACTCGCACTGTTTGGCACTGCTAAGTTATCACACAACTCTTAATCATACTCGGAAGAGTTGGACACATTGCCTTGTAACCATGTTAGTAATTTGCACTAACATAATATAGCTTATGGTTCAATAAATAAATACAGTTTTTTAAAAGGAATGTGAATACTCAGTAGCATTTTTGCTTCAATAAAATGTTTTAGATCTGTTTATTCAAACACTTGGTATTTGGCAAAACATAAAAAGTTTGGCCAAGCACTCTTCCTCCCAATTTTTAAACTCTGCATTTCAAGGGAAATTTAATTCATATGTTTCCAGTGTATTTACGCTTAGCTTATTTAAATAGTTTTTTGTAAGAGCCCTGTGAGGTCTAAAAAGTCAATAACCAGTTTATAAAATGTTTTAAATTATCCTTTACATAGAATCAGGTGAGCAAATTGGTTTTAAAATACTAAAAATAAATACAAATTCATAAATTTACCTTAAGACATATTCTATAGCACTCATTTTGTATGCAAACCATGTAAAAATACATATTATTGCCAAATTGAATTTAATAATCTAGCATTAGCTGCCACCCAAGCATGCCTTTTGGGTCTATGGTGGAATACAGCCAAAGGAATCCATCAAGACCAATTCAAGGTGTGAAACACCTGGTCTGAGGCTTAATGACCAAGTTAGCTACAGAAAGGAAACTTGTTAAGCTCTTCTGGAAGTAGCTGGCTCTACTAGCCATATCTTAGCAACCATTTACTGTGAATTTGTATAAACCATTTAACTTTTCCCATCACTCTCATTTTCTTTCCCCTACAAAAAGGTGAAACTACGGAACATAGAATTAGTTTTATAGGATTAAAGTGAGAAATAAATAAAATAATAAGGGTAAAGGTATACAGCACTCAGAAGTGAGTTTGCATACAGTAAGTACTTGATAATAAAAATGATAGTTTGTGCTGTGGATTTAAATTGACTTGCCATAATACTACCTTTAGGTAGATGCCCAATAGATAAAGACTATTGTTTTTTCAGTGATTCTGACTTATACAGAAAAATAAATAGGGCAATAGAAAATATGTCAGAATCAGAGCAAAATGAAAGCTTTCTTGTTATTGTGTATAGTATTGGTTAATGATGTGAACACTAGACAAATGTCCCCATTCCCTGTACAATTAACTGTGATTATAGGTTAGTCATTTAACCTTGTTGGTTAAATGCAATTGAATCCAGCTTTAATTGCAAAATGATGTGGCTAGATTAAATGAGCTCAGTTTTCTCTTAACTTATGCATAGAATGGTTCCATTGTTTTTCTTGGCATTGAAATAGGCTCTAAATCTATCATGAAAATTAATGATAAATATTATTTTCTAACTATATTTAAGCAGGGACACCGTGAGTTACTTAAAGCTTTAGCAAGATGCCTGCTGTTGGAAGACACAATGAATATACACCTCACCTCATTATGAACCCTCTCATCTTACTATCTTCAAACATTTACTAATTCCCTCATTCATTCAAAAGCATCATTGAATGTCAAGTATAAGGCTAGCCACTCAGAAAGCAACAGTGAACTTGAATATAAACTTGAATAATGTTGTTTGTCTTCTTTTTTAAAAATATATTTGGAAAAGAAGCCAAAAAATAAATGCATCTAAACTGATCCATATATATGATCATGATTTATAGTCATATTTTCAAATATTAGAAAAACAGAAAAATTAACAAACATAATTACAATTCCAGATGTCTGGCAAGGAATAAATTGGATAGTTTGAGTTATAAGGAATCATTTCACATTTGCTTTTTTTCTTTTGATTCAGAAAAACTTCAAAAGTGATGAGTCATGATAGTTTGTGATTCATAAACTTTTGAGTTGAGCTTCATCAATTCAATATTATTTCTTCTGTCATAATGATAATTCATTATTTGTTTTTGTATTAATTTTTTAATTTATGTGGGGTTTTTCTTTTAGAACCACTTTTTTAGAAACTAATTCATATCCCAATATATGGATATATAGGATGAAATTTAAAATATTTCAAATTAATTCTATTTACTGGACTATTTTATAATTCTGAGCCTCAGATTCATTATCTATAAAATGAAGAGATTATTTTAGATCTGGAGTTGGGGACCTGTGGGCTTAAGGCCACATGTGACATCCTCAATCTTTAAATATAGCCTTTTGACTGGATCCACTGGGGTTGGCTTCACTACAGCTGTCCTACCTTTACCCCATACTAGGCCAGGAGGACACACACAGAGGAGATGCACTGGCACACATGTGAATGGAAGCTGCGCAGCCCCCACCAAGAAACTCAGGGTTGCTCAAAGAGGTCCCATGGTAGCAGCATCATCAGAATCTGTGTGGTGAGGGAGCCTCAGCCATCCCTGGTCTGTCCCAGTGGCCTGTGTGCTGTAGTGCTGGGGCCCAAGCACCTGCAGATCCAAGTGCCAATTGGAGCTATACACACGTACAGTTCTGCACACTGACTAGAACAGGCCAAGGTCCTGTAATGCACCCAGGCACCTGAGAAGGTCTTGCAATCTACTCAGGTGTCAGCCAAGGCATGCCATCTGCCTTTGTGGAGATGGACTTCCTCAGCCTCCTCTCAAGCTTCTAAAAGTAGCTTGGCGGCAAACACATCAATCTGAACAAATATTACCAAGCACTGGATTAGCCTGTGACAGCCACAGGAGGTGAAGATGATACAGGACAAGAACTATGTTCCAGGCTGTCAGTGCATCCTCCCTTCTCTGTCAGGTCAGTCCTCCAGAGAAGAACACAAGAGCATTATCTAGGACTTCAACACTCCACTGAAAGAACTGGACAGACCATCAAAGAAAAAAACAGATTAATTAAAAAAACCTCTGGATTTAAACAAGACTTTAGAACAAATGAAACTAATGAAAATTTACAAAATATTTTATCTAAAAACTAGTGAATAGACATTTTTCTCATCATCACATAGGACATTTTTCAAGACAGATCATATCTTTGGTCACAAAACAAGTCTCATCAAATTAAAAAACCTGAAATCATACTGTATATCTTCTTACATTATAGTGGAATAAAACTAGAAAGAGAAACACTCAATACTACATAAAGTCATGGAAATTAACCTGCTGTTGAATTGTCCTTGGGTCAATGATGAAATTAAGAGCAAAACAAAATGTCCCTCAAAATGAATGACAAAGGGGACAGAAGCTTTCAAAATCTACGGGATGCAGAAATAGCAGTCTTCAGGGGAAAATTCTAGCCCTAAAGGCCTACATCAAAAATGCAGATCACAAATTAACAACCTAATGTCACATCTCAAGAAATTAGAAAAAGAAAAACTACCAAACCAAAAGCCAGCAGAAGAAAAGAAACAACAAAGCTCAGGGCAAAACTTAAATGAAATGGAAACCAAAAAGACAATATATAGTATCAATGGCAAAACCAATTCTTTGTGGTGATAAACCAAATGGATAGCCCATTAACAAGATTAACCAGAAATAGAAGGGAAAAGACCCAATAATCTCACTGAGAAATGAAAGAGAAGATATGACATCAAATTAAGACTGAAACTGCTGAAATACAAAATAAAATCAATGAATACTACAAAAACCTCAACAAAACAAACTAAAAAACCTAAAAGAAACAGACAAATTCCTGGAGACACACAACCTCTCAAGCCTGATTCAGGAAGAAATAAAAATTCAAACATTCTAAATACAAATAGTGAGATTGAAACAATAATAATAAAACTAAGAAAAATCCAAAAGCAACAAAAAACCCACATCTGAACCAGAGGGATTGACAACCAAATTCTACCAGACCAACAAAGGTAGCTGTAGCCCATACTACAGAAACTATTCTCTAGCATAGATTAGGAGGGATTGCTCCCAGCTCCTTCTACGTGTAGGAAGCCAGTATCACTCTATACAGGAAAGGACACAATATCAAAAATACAGACCTAGATCCCTTACAAATATAGATGCAAGTTACTAGCAAATTGAATTCAACATCACATCAAAAAGATACTCCACCATGACCATGTGGGTTTCATCCCAAGGACACAAGGATGGTTTAACAAAGGCAAATTAATAAATGTGCTGTACCACTTAAACCAGAACAAAAACAAGAACCAAATGACCAACTCAACAGATGCAGAAAAAGCATTCAATAAAATCTAGCACCTTTTAATCATAAAAAACTTCACCAAATTAGGCACAGAAAGAATATATTTCAAAATGATAAAAGCCATATGTGACACACCCACAGATAACATCATAATATATGAGTAAAGTTGAAAACATCCCCCCTAAGAACTAGCAAAAGACAAGGGTGCTCACTGTCACCACTTCTGTTCAACATAGTCTTGGAATTTCTAGCCAGAGTAATCAAGCAGGAGAAAAAAAGGAAAGGCATCAAAAGTCAGGAAAGAGGAATTCAACCTATCCCTGTTTGCTGACAATATGACTTTGTGTTTAGAGAACCCTAAAGTCTCCACCAAAGGACCCCTACAATTGAGAATAAATCAGCAAAGTCTCAGGTTACAAAATAAATGTACACAAATCAGTAGCCTATCGATATACTGATAAGATGAGAGTCAAATAGAGAGATCAATATCGTTCATAATAGCTACAATGGAAAAAAATACCTAGGAATATACCTAAGTAAGGAGGTGAAAAATCTCTACAAGTATAACTACCAAACACTGATTAAAGAAATCACAGATGACACAACTGGAAAAAGCATCTCTTTCTCATAGGTTGATAGAATCAACATCACAGTATTATCTATACTGCCAAACGTGGTTTACAGATTCAATGCAATATCCATCAAAATTCCAATAGCATACTTCACAGATATAGGGGGAAAAAATCATGTCTTTAATTTGGAACCAAAAGGAGCCCAAATTGTCAAAGTTAGGAGGAAGAACAAATCTGGAGACATCACATTACCTGACTTCAAATTATACTAGCACGTATAGAAGTAGAGGCATAGATGAATGGAACAAAGGAACAAAATAAAGAATCCAAATATGAAAAAAATGCTCATCATCCCTTCAACATCAGAGGAACACAAATCAAAAATACCCTGAGATATCCCTTAACCCCAGAGAGAACAGTCCACACCACAGTGTTCTAAAGCTTCAGACACTAGAGTGAGTGTGGAGGGAAGAGAACACTGTTATACTGCTGGTAGGATTGCAAACTAATACAGCCTCTATGGAAAGACGTATGAAAACCCTCAAAGAGCTAAAAGTAAACTGTCCATTGTTCCTGCAATGCCATTACTACATATCTACCCAGAAGAAAAAAAATCATTTTACTATAAGAACATTTGTACCAGAATGTTCATCACAGCTCAGTTCACAATTGCCAAGATGTGGTTCAACACAAGTGCCCATCAACTCAGAAATGGATTAATAAACTATGGTATACATGTGGTATATACCATATATATGGTGCACATATATATGTACTATAACCATGCGTATGGTATATATATAGTATATAAAGATACTATAACCATGGTACATATATATAGTATTCCATGGTATATATTGGATGCTATGGCACATAACGCATATGTGTGTGGAATACCATCCCCCCCCTCAAAAAGAAGGAGACTTTACATATTTTGTATTTACCTGGATAGAGTTGAAAATTCTTCTTAGTAAACTAAATCAAGAATGGAAAAGCTGGCATCCAATGTATGCAATATAAACATGAAACCAATAGACAAACAACCCCATATGAGAAACAAAACACAATTAAATTCAAGTTTTCCAGGAAAGAGGGAGAGGGGAGAAGGAGGATTGGTAAGCTGTCGCCTAATGGGCACAGTGTAAGGATATACAGCATGTCCGCTGGGTGAAACGTTCAACTGCAACTTGAACTTTACCTAATAAAACCAAACAATATAACCTAATCATTTGTACCCTCATATAAATCTGAAAAAAAATTTAAAAACAAATATGTTGTAACTCCAAATATATATATATAACTTTATACTTACAACCAACTTACCTTTGACAAAGCAGGCAATATATACTGGGAAAAGGAAGCTCTTTTCAATAAATTGGTGCTGGAAAATTGAATAGCTTCATGTAGAAGAATAAAACAGGACCGGGCAGTGCCTGTGGCTCAAAGGAGCAGGGCATTGGTCCATATGCTGGAGGTGGCAGGTTCAAACCCAGCCCTGGCCAAAAAAAAGAATAAAACAGGACCCCCATCCCTCTAATTCAAGGTAAAGTTCAGCATAGGTTAAAGACTTAATTAAATCCAAGGCATACAACATAAAATTATAGAATAAAAGTTATGACAAACTCTTCTAGACATCAGCCTGGGCAAAGAATTTGTGACTAAGACCCCAAAGGCAAATACAGCAACAATAAAAATAAATAAGTGGAACTGAATTAAATCAGAAATCTTCACAGCAAAGGAAATTCAATAGAATAAAAAGACCACTGCATAATGGCAGAAGATACAGGGTAGCCATAAAGTTCATGTGCAATTTAAATAGTTGCACAAAACTTTATGGACACGCTGTCTTTGCAGACTTTACATCTGACAAAGGTGTCATATCCAGCATCTACAAAGAACTCAAACCAGCAAGAAAAAAGCACACCAATCATAAGTGGGCACAAGACATGAAGATTTTTTTTTTAAATAGACAAATGGCCATATATATAAATAGTGTATTTATATAAAATTTAAATGGCACACCAACTTTATGGCCACCTTTTATATATAGTTCAACATTACTAATCATCAAAAAAATGCAAATTAAAACTATAACACAATATCTCCTAACTCGTATCAGAAGAGTCATAATTAAAAGACAAAAATAACAACAAAAACAATAGATATCCATGTGGATGTGGAGAAAAAGGAATGCTTATACACTGTAGGAGGGATTGCAAGTTAGTACAACTTCTATGTGAAACAGTATGGAGATTCCTCAAAGAAATAAATGTGGACCTATCATTTGATTCAGCAATCCCACCGCTTAGTATCCACCCAAAGGAAGTCATTTTATCAAAAGGACACCTGAACTGGAATGTTTATTGCAGCACAGTTCACAACTGCAAAGATGTGGAAACAATCTAAGTGCTCACCAATTCACGAGTGGATAGAGAAATGTATAAACACACACACACCATGAATTTGTAACATACTACCCAGCCATGAAAAGAAAGAAAATAATGTTGTTTGTAGCAATTTGGGTAGAACTGAAGACAGATATCCTAAGTATCTCAGGAATGAAAAAGCAAATATGATATGTTTTCAATAACAGGTGGGAAATAAACAATGAGTACACATGAGCACAAAGTGATGTAAAGACAAACAGGAAGTGGGAGCTTGTGATTGGAATATGGGATATAAACTTACATATTTTGTTCTATTTTTGGAAACAGACACACTGAAAGTCCTAGTTAAGCATTATTCAAGGAATTCACATAGAAAAAACACTTCTACCCACTGAATTAATATTTTGAATTTAAATTTTTTTAAAAGTCACTAGAATGAAATAGAATATGGTGTTGTAATTCAATCTGTATTATAAAATTTTCTATTAATGCTAAGAAACAGTTGTCTTTGATAGATCCATTTATTTTAGTAAATTAGCAAAATAGTAACTTTGAGTTAATTTTTCCAATATATTCAGGAAAAAAATCATAGCAAACCTGGATTTCTTCACGGTTAAAATGCAAAGCTCTGCTTCAGGCACAGTATTTCTTGCAAGCACCATGTCATTGCAGAACATTCCACATGCTGTATTGAAGAGCATGGCAGAACAAAACAGAATTTAACTTCATGATAGGTTAATGTTTTGCTTTTATATTTAGGAATTTTAAATGTACCTACACTAAGTTTTCTCACTTGGTTTTCTTTAAATGCTATCAGAGACTATTTGTCTTCCTACCTCTATTACATTTCACATATGAGAAAGATTACCACAATATATCATGCCATTCTTTTGTGTGCTAGCCTTTCTGCTTTTGATACCTTTATTAAAAGCTCTCCAAAAGTGTTTAAAGTACATGATTTTGGAGAGATCCAGGTGCAGAAATTCTAGGGTGTCAGTAGACAATTTTGGTTCAAAAATAGAAATCATTGTGACTCATTTCAGAAAGCAATTTCCATTGCTTTACTAGTATCTGGTTATGAAAGAAAATCTGGATACTGTGGGTATTAAATCATTTTGTTAGTGTTGAAGGAGATTGTTCTATGAACTTTATAGATTTATTTGTTAATTTTTTGAATCAAATTGTTTTGTACAAATTCAATTGAATAACCATTTATTGAATAATACCATATATCAGAGAAAGTTCTATACTCACATAGCAAAAAATATATATATGGACAGGCTGATCTTAACGCACTCATAATTAAACATTAGAAACAGAAATGGAAGTAACAATTTTTTTCTTTTTCAGCCCATGGCATTATTTCTTTCCCTGAACAATAAAATGCAGCACTATAGCCATTTTTTTTTGCTAAGAAACTGATCTTCTACAGAAGATCTTACAATTTTTAACCTTCACAATTGCATCTTCTTTCTGGTAAGTCTGGGCTTCAGAATGATGTTACAGTAGGTTATAAATTTCTGGAGAATGGTGGTACCACACTTCCTAATTCTCTACTATTTACTAAACCCAGGGACCTCTCAAGGACTTGATTTCAAGCAGCAAAAGTTAGATGGCATTCACTTTTAAAAAATATGTTTTCTATAATACGTACATTTTATGTCTCTAGATAAAGCTTTTCTAATCTATAAATGTTTTTTATGCTTCCTCTTGAAACTGATTTCCTCGAACTCCATCAGTGAAATAATCATGGCTGCCAAACTGACCTCATTTAAATGTACGTATAGCTATAACTACCCTCACTGCATTTTCTTCTATCTAGGAAGACAAACTGCATCTTATGACTTTTAAGGATATTTCTACCTATACTTTGTGTAATATCGCAATTCTTTTTAATTCTCTTGAGACTGCCTTAGTTCTTTGAGAACAGAACTGTATTTGAAGCATGTGAAGTGCTCAAAAGTAAATGCTCCACTACCATTCTCGTTTCTACTTTTATGATTTCAACTTTTCTACATCACACAACTGAGCAAGATCACGTGGTATTTTTCTGTGGCTGCCTTATCTCACTTAATATCTTCAGGTTTAGGTATAATTTTGTCACAAATGACAAAATGTCTTCCCTTATTTTGTAAGGCTGAGGTTACCAGAGGATAAAGGGTAGATGATGGTCAAAAGAAATAAAAGTTCAGTTTGATGGAAAGATCTAGTGTACAACATTGTGACTACAGTTAATAACATGTTGTATACTTGAAAATTTCTAGAAGATAGATCTTGAAGGTTTTCCCCACACACAAAAATAATTATGTGAGACAGTGCTCTGACAACTGGCTGGATTTGGCCATTTCACAATGTCTACAGATACAAAAACATCATCTGGGAGGAGGGGCTTCAGGATGGCTGACAAGAGACATGTGGTGCTGCATTCTTCACAGAGGACAACCAAAATATGGGGTAGATGATCACACTTCAAACAGACTCCCTAAGAGAGAACATGGGCATTCAACAGAGGAGTGGCAGGAAACACCTGAGGCAAGGACCGAGTGAGAAGCCGGGCAGCCAGCATGGGAGCATTAGCTGGAAGCCTGGAGAGGCTCCCTCAGGCACCAGTCTTCATGCAAATCTGCAGCGACTACCTGTGGGCAAAGGTCATGCTCCACATCTACCTGTTTGCAGTTGCTTCCAGGGAAAGAAACCCTCTTCTCCCCAGCAGGAGAGCCATAGTAAGCCCCTGCTGCCCCTGCTCAAGCATTCCCACAGGTTGTAGGAGATTGCCCCACCACCTGCCCCTCTGGGGGCCTGACGACAGATTTGCCCAGCCCCCCACGCCAGCACTGAGCACAGGATGCAGAAGCCTGAGGATCCCTCCAGCCTATACACTGCCATTGGCCCTTGACCACTCTCTCCTGGGGGCCTAACTACAGGCTCACTTGGCCTGCCACTACAACCACTGGCTGGCTCCCACACACATGTGCCACAATTATGTTTGAGACTGGTTTGTCCAGTCTGTCACAGTCACTGCCAACACCAGCACAGACCACTTGGGAGCCAGAGGATTGTCTCACCATTGGAGCTGTCATCAGCCACACCACACCCACTGTCCAGGGGCCTAAGGACCCATCTACTTGTCCAGCCTACCACTGACAGTATCATACCTCAGCGAGCCACCTAGAGGCCAAAGAATCAGTCTGCCTGGACCTGCTAACACCACCCTGGAGCTCAGAGACAAGCTTGTTGGGACCATCACTACCACTGACAGGGCATGAGGACTGAGCTGATGTCCCCGTCCCCAGCAAAATTTCACCGCAGCCTCCATTAACAACCACTGTCCAAACCACAGGAGATATCACAGACATTACTCATGCTGTTTGCAAGCCAGAGAAATCATACACAGACTATACTGGTGCACACAACCAGAATGAAAGCCAAAGAGCAAAGTTTACAGTGTGTAGACTTGTATATTTGTATGTAGGTGTGGGTGTGGATGTGAAAGAAATGTGTCTCAGTTATAGCCACAACACTAACAGTACAGGCCTAGAAGTGATGCCTGCATCCAAGGTAAGACATCATCATATCTAATCAGCATTGCCAAATCATAGTTGTCTAATTTACATACACAAAATTAATTTGAATATGCATAATACACAGCCATAACCAGACATACAAAAGGCACGTCAAGGATGAACACTGAGAATTGGCTGGTATATGTATATAAGTAAATCTCTTAACCAGTTGATTAACAACAAATATGTATATTTATCATATGTAGGGCCACTTTATTATGGTCCACTAATTCTATAAACTCCAAGCTTTCATATCTCAATGACATTTGCTCTCATTGGAAGGATTTCTCTCCTTTTCTACCATTAGGTCTTACCTTCAGTGAGAGCCCAACCCTCACTGCAATGGTTATCAGGCGCACAGAGAGAGAGGGAGGCAGAGAGAGAAGGAGGAGGTTGCAGGTGTAGTGAGGGAGAGAGAAAGGGAATCTGAATCCCTGTCTCCTAGGAGAATAATGGCCCATCAGATCCACCTAATAAGACATTTTACCCAGTGCTAACAAAATGTGTGCAGAGTAGCTACTAATAAGAAGGCTTAGTTTAAATGAAGTAGATATTTTATATGGGATAACCTTTTGATATGTCAAATAATTCTATAATGAATATAAGTAATTTGAAAATTGAAAATGCTATCTCTGGTGAGTCACACATTATTTTGCTCAGCCTAGTGGAGTAATTGTAGTATAGTTTATTATAGATGCTAGGCCTTCCTCTCCCTTATTCCAATTATAGCAATACTTACTGAGTAAAAAGCATATCATAAAAGTAGAAATTACATTCAAGTACTCTCATCCCACATCCGCATTACCTAAAGAGTTAACAAAAAAACAAAAGAAGACATGAATTTCAATTGCCCCAGTAACTTAACAGAAGTGAAGAGAAATGTCTGGAAAAGTTTAACTTCAACCTAATCACAGAGAAGTCCTCCAATTTTCTAAACAAACAAACAAAAAGTTCCCAGTCAAAATAACTAAGCATAAAAGGAAAACAATGCAATATACTCAAGAACCAACTTTCAAAACAGAATGCAGAGTCCAAACCAGGATGAGAAGAGTTGAAATTTTCAAATGCAGATTATAAACTGATGTTATTAAAACTTTTAAATAAATAAAAAAGATAAGATTGATACTATCTGCAGAGAATTATAAACTATAAAAGTAATTATATGAATATGAAAAAAGAGAAAGTTCAGATAATGAAAGTATAACAAATTAAAAACTCAATTGATCAGATGGAGAAAAAAGTAGTGAATTAGAAAATAATTCAAAACAAATTAGGCAATAGAGAGAGGTAGACAAATAAAATATGTAATCAAATATAGCACTTCTAATCAGAGTTCCAGTAGACAGGGGAGTAAGAACAGGGCAGAGGCCTAGGTGAAGATGTACAAAGCCTAAGAACATTCCAAAACTGATCAAGGATATCAAGTTCAAACAATCCAACGTAGGTTAAATACAAAAAACTTCCTCAACTAGAAATACCATAGTAAAATGCAGAAAAACAATAGAACATTGAGAAAATGAAAAGGGAAAAAAACATTATTTTAAGGCAGTGGTTCTCAACCTTCCTAAAGCTTCCTAATGCCGCGACCCTTTAATACAGTTCCTCATGTTGTAGTTGCCCCCAACCATAAAATTATTTTCGGTGCTACTTCATAACTGTAATTTTGCTACTGTTATGAATCGTCATGTAAATATCTGATATGCAGGATGTATTTTCATTGTTATAAAGGGATTAAGAGCCACTGTTTTAAGGCGTGTTGATTTGGCAGACAACAATAACAGACTCCAGAACACAGGGGTGGAACTCCAATAGGCTCCTAGGTGCCAAAAAAATAAATGTTAACCTCAGCGGTCATAGAAAGAGAAAATTTATTTTAGGAGTGAAGGCAAAATGAACATATCTTTAGACATAATTGTGTTTACCACAGGTGAAACTGGACTGAACGATGTACTCTAGGCACAAAGAAAGAGATTCCAGATGAAAGGGCTAAAAGTAATGAGAGAAAAAAAACACATGAAGTGCTATATATGTGGGTTATTCTAAATGAACACTTACTGAGAACCACATATAATGTGATTCTTAATGGGGTTATATTTGTAAAATTAAAATATCGAGCTTAAATAAGTTGTTATAAACAGATTGGTTTTATGGGGTCTTGGGGAAAAGCAATGATACTGATTAAATTCAAAGTTTAATGCTGAAAATGTGTATAATTTCCAGGGTAATCTCTGTAGTAGTAAAGAAGTATACACTTTGCAAATAATCTGGTAGCAGGAAAAATATATCATGAGATGCAATTAATTCCAATGAAGGAAATAAAGAAAAAAGGTAGTTAGAATCTATGTAAAAGTGAATCCAATTATATCATAAATCACTCTAAATATAACCAGACTAAATCCTCTAACTGAAGAACAATGATTTTCAAACTGAATATAAAAATCTATGTATATTTTGTTATGCAATTAAAAAATGAAAAGAGAAAGTAAAAGGATGGAAAAATTAGCCAAGAAAATTAGGGTTCTTATAACCGACTTAGAAAGTGTTCTGTAAAGAAAGGTTTTACCAAAGACAAAACAAAATTTTACTTGTAAAATTTGCATGCACCTTACTAACAGCCATGTGTATCAGCATTAATGAATCAGACACATGCTGCATAATGCTGAAGAAAATAAATCATAGAAATAAACCTACAATATGATTCCAGTTTTACAAGTTTCCAAACAAGTGCAAACTAAATGACATTTTTAGGGATAAATATACATGTTTGGTAGAAAAAAATAGAAGATAAGAGAATGAGTAACATGAAATTCAGGGTGGTGATTATTCTGGGAGAGAAGGGAACAGAGTAAAGAAGAGCCTCTCAGGAGGCTTCAAGCAGATGCCAGTGTTTTCACTGTGAAGGTACATGGTGGCAACAAGAGTTTCCTTTATTATTTTTCCTTAAAATATGTGTATATATTGTACTTTACTAGGTATTGCATATTTTTCAGTTTAAAAAATATAAAACCTACATAAGACCCAATTTGGATAAATAACATACTTAAAGCAACAAGAGTTTTCTTTATTATTTTTCCTAAAAATAGGCGTATATATTGTACATTACTAGGTATTGTATATTTTGCAATTTAAAAAAATGTAAAACCAGCTCGGCGCCTGTGGCTCAATGGGCTAAGGCACCAGCCACGTACACCTGAGCTGGCAGGTTCGAATCCAGCCCGGGCCCGCCAAACAACAATGACGGCTGCAACCAAAAAATGGCCGGGTGTTGTGGCGGGCACCTGTAGT
>CAUYON010208155.1:0-10278 GCA_963573935.1 Arctocebus calabarensis
TTTTGTCATCTTTGAATCCCCAACTTTAACGTCTTGGCTAAGCCCTTGTATGAAGTGACTAAAGGAAAAGAAGGAGAGTCCTTAGAATAGAGAGAACAGAAACATGCCTTCTCCTGCTAAAAGTGAGGCTGATAAATGCACCTGCATTGAGTCTACCAGACTTAGCCAAACCCTTCAGTCTGTATATCTCAGTGAGAGGAAAGATGTCTGTAGGTGTGTTAACCCAGCTGGTTGGGTCCTGGCCAAGGCCTGTAGCTTACCTCTCTAAGCAGTTGAATAGAGTGACAAAAGGATGGCCACCATGCTTATGGGCTTTAGCTGCTACGGCTCTCCTTGTGCAAGAAGCCGATAAACTGACTCTAGGGAGAAATCTCAGAGTGAAAGTACCCACCCTGTGGTCACTTTAATGGACACTAAAGGACATTTTCGGCTCTCTAATGTGAGAACACCCTGAACCAAGCCATGCTCCTTCCACTCAGTGGGAGAGAGACTGAGCATGACTGTATGGAAGTTATAGATAATGTGTATTCTAGCAGACCTGACTTGCGTGACCAACCTTCAATAGATGCAAACTGGGGACTTGTATGTAGATGGAAGCAGTTACGTGATGGCACAAGGTGAGCGGCGGGCTGGGTATGCAGCGGTCACCTTAACAGAGACTGTAGAGGATAAGTCCCTACCCCAAGGAACATTGGCTCAGAAGGCTGAGTTAATTGCCTTGACCTGAGCCTTAGAACTAAGTCAAGAAAAAAATGTAAATGCTTTTCTAACTCTCCAAGTACTCAGGATACCGTACAAGGAGAAGGAACTATTAAATTCGGAGGAAAAGGACATTAAGTATCAGCAGGAGATACTTCAGTTGCTAGAGGCAGTATGGAAACCTCGGAAGGTGGTAGTGATGCATTGTCATGGACATTAAGGAGATGCTTCCACCATCACTAAAGGGAACACTTAGGCTGTTGCAGGAAGACAAGGCCCAACCAAGAGAAAGAGCACCCAAACACCACGTTTATAAGAGGAAGGGCTTTATTCACCAACTGGGAGCTTACGGCATAGAAAAATTCCAAATGGCCATGCTCCCCATCTAGCTTGATCCTTCTCTTTTTATCGACAGTCAAGAAGTTCCACCCTACAGGTACCCTTCTCATTGGCCAGTTTGAATCAAGCGGGAGATGCTAGTCCAGCCCCGACAGAACTACAGGATTTCACAAAACTTAGAAATTTCCAAGTTCCAGGACGTTAAGTTTATAAATTCCTAAGGGCTGAGTCACCATGGAGAGGACCCTGCAAGTGTATCCTTGTGCTCTCCTTGACAAGACCTGTTCTCCCAAAACCTCACCCTTCTCAGGTATCCTCTCTCAAGGTCAGTACAGAAGCAAAAAGGGCTGCATCCAAACCATACCAGGTGTCACGAGTGGCTCCCCTCATCCCATGGGTTCCGGAGATGACCTCATCTACTCCCAGGAGAAGAAGGAATGGTTGGCAGTGGAGAGGAGCCAGGAAGCAGAGAGAAGATGGATAAAGATGCCAGATGGACGAGTAGCAGTCCCCCAGGTTCTAGGAGCCACCGTGGCCACAAGAGTATTTGATGAAGTTACTGGGCTGGTACTTCTACATCTCCCACCTGGCAGCCCTGGCCAAAAACTGTCAGTCTACATTGTGTTACCTACAGCCAGTTCGACGTGCACCAAGGACTGATGGCACCCCCAGGAATCCAGTAGTATGGAGCAACGCCCTTCGAGGACTTCCAGGTAGCCTTTACAGAAATGCCCAGGTTTAGAGGGAACAAGTACTT
Organism: Arctocebus calabarensis; assembly: GCA_963573935.1. Taxonomy (NCBI): domain Eukaryota; kingdom Metazoa; phylum Chordata; class Mammalia; order Primates; family Lorisidae; genus Arctocebus; species Arctocebus calabarensis. The sequence goes on from CAUYON010208155.1 coordinate 1,796, forward strand.
GCTAGTGATAGTCTATCATACTTAGAAGAGGTAAAAGCCTTCCCCATCAGGATAAAAGGACTCCTGAAATAGTAAAATATTGCCCAGAGAAATCATCCCATAGCTTAAGTTGCCACTTTGGTTTAAATTTGACAGTAGGCTAGCCTTCATGCCAGAACTAGTGCAAATAGTAAGCTAAACTTTTGAATAACTTATAGGACTCAGAGCTTAGACACGGGTAAAGTACATGAATAGGACCATTAGAGCAAAAATTAGTAAACTCTGCCAGGAAGCACAGCTTAATTAAATACAGGCCTTGCCACTGGTGTTATTCAAAGAGGCCTCTGTCAATCTCTGCAATTTAGCAGGAACTCCTAAAAAAACTAAGAAAGACTGAACTGTGTAGACAAAAATCCCAGAAAGAGTAGCAAGGAAAATGTCCACCAGGATGATTAACTGTATTCTGTTTAGTCTTTTGTGTCTATACATCCTTTCTCTCTGGAGGATCAAGCGGACCAAGTCTAGGTCTAGAATCAAAAACTGGTCCCCCTGAAACCAAAGTAGAGAGGACTTTCCACCATCTTCCTGACCACATGCACAACAGTGAAGGTGGAAAGAATCCTCACTTGGAGTCATCAAGGCTGGCTGAATAGGACTTCACTGGCCCTTGGGAAGTAAAGGTAACTTTTAAGACAGTCAGCATGCCCTGCTCCAGCCACATACTAGAAGCCGGCTGGTCAACACACGGCTGAAGCCTGAGGAAACTCCTTGAGGGACTTGTCTTAATTGGACTTTTGGACTTTGGGAAAAGGAGGGAAAATATCACAGGGAAAAGTAAAACCTTATATGTATATTAGCCCACTACCATGGTACTATTAAGGCCTGAGTAGGGAATCCAAGAAGTCACAGTCCCTAAAACCTCAGTGCTAAAAAGTAATTAATATCGGCACCTGCAGAAACAAGCTGATATTGAGACCCCAAATTAAGAAATATTGGAGTCTCAAAAGGGGGGAATGAGAGAGGATACCTGAGAAAGGTGAGGTCTAAGAGAACAGGTCTTATCAAGGAGAGCACAAGGGTACACTTGCAGGGTCCTCTCCATGGTGACTCAGCCCTTAGGAATTTGTAACTTCCTGGAATTTGGAAATTTCCAAGTTCTGTGAAATCCTGTAGTTCTGTGGGAGCTGGACTAGCATCTCCCGCTTGATTCAAACTGGCCAATGAGAAGGGTACCTGTGGGGTGGAACTTCTTGACTTTCGATAAAAAGGGAAAGATCACGCTAGACGGAGAGTGCGGCCATTTGGAATTTTTCTATGCCGTAAGCTCCCAGTTGGTGAATAAAGCCCTTCCTCTTATAAACGTGGTGTTTGGGTGCTCTTTCTCTCTGTTGGGCCTTGTCTTCCTACAACAGCGCCACTCAGTTTCTTAATATTTTCAAATTTATTAGAGTATATATTGGTTAAGTATTTTATTTTTGTACTTGAATCTCTGTAGAGCATATGTGTACTGCTTTTTCATTTGTCGGTACATTGTGGGCATCATTCCATATCAGTGTACAGGTATCTTTCTCATTTCTTTTTTCAGCTGCATTATATTCCAATACATGGATTTGTATAATTTTTTTAATGGGTCCATATTGATTGACACATAGGTTATTTCTAATTTTTTACTATTTCAAATAAAGACACAATTGAATAATCTTGTGTGTAAATTATTTAATATCTTTCTTAGGAGATCTTTAGGATGAATTATTAGAAGGGAAGAAGGAGACCCCCATCTCTACAAAAATATAAAAAAAACAGCCAGGCACACACCTGTAGATACTCAAGAGACCAAGGCCAGAGGATCACTTGAACCCAGGACTATGAGGTTGCAGTGAGCTATGATGCAACTGCACTCTAGCCTGGGTGGCAGAATAAGACCCCCCCCAATATCAATTCTGAGATATGAGTTTCTAGGGTCAAATTGTAAATTTTATGTTTTTTTATGTATTTGTGCCTGTGTTGCCAATTCCTTTCCACTGTTGTACCTGCTGGCAATTTCACCAGCAATAAATGAAAGTATCTATTTTCCTATGGCCTTTATAATAATATACTCCTCACCTTCTGAGCCCTCATTGGTACTGTTCAGTGATCCAGATTTCTACAGTTTATTGGTGAAATATGTAAGTCAATAAGTTGGAAAAGATTGATAGATTACATGCAAAGAAACAAAAAGGAAGGGATTAATAAACATAAAGTCAGTAATCAATGAAATATAGAAAAGGTAAATAATAAATAACTTTTTTTTTTTTTTTTTGAGACAGAGTCTCACTTTGTCACCCTCGGTAGAGTGCCATGGCATCACAGCTCACAGCAACCTCCGACTCCTGAGCTTAGGCGATTCTCTTGCCTCAGCCTCCTGAGTAGCTGGGACCACAGGCGCCCGCCACAACATCCAGCTATTTTTTTGTTGCAGTTTGGCCGGGGCTGGGTTTGAACCTGCCACCCTCAGTATATGGGGCTGGTGCCCTACCTACTGAGCCAGAGGTGCTGCCCAATAAAGAACATTTTGACAACTGGAAATGGGGTGATACTGTTATAAATTCCTAAAAATATGAAAAGTGGCTTTGGAACCCAGCAGTGGTTGGAAGCTAGAATGTTTTGAAGAGCGTATAGGGGAAAATTTCCTGATAAATGTACTTTTTTTGAGATGGCGCCTCAAGCTGTCACCCTGGGTAGAGTGTTGTAGCATCACAGTTCACAGCAACCTCCAACTCCTGGGCTCAAGCAATTCACCTGTCTCTGCCTCACAAGTAGCTGGGACTACAGGCACCTGCCACAGTGCCCAGCTATTTTTTGGTTGTTGGTTGCAGTTGTCATTGTTGTTTGGCAGGCTGGGCTGGATTTGAACACACTAGCTCAGGTATGTGGCTGGCGCCTTAGCCACTTGAGCCACAGGCGGCAAGCCCTGATAAATGTATTTTAAATTCCAACTTGTTTCTAAGTTGTGCTTTGGGTCTTTTTCATGTATTTTGGCATCTTGTATTCTTACAGCTATTTCATTCTTAAGTATTTCTTCATCTCCTTTTACCCCAACAGTTATTTAGTAATCATTTACGTACTTTTCAAAGATCTGGGGGTTTATCAATCTTTTGTTATTATTCTTAAATTTTATTGGATTATGATTAGAGAATAAGATCTGTATATTTTTAGAATTCATTAAAGATTACTTTATGACCAAACCTGATTTTTTTTTTTTTTTGGCAGTTTTTGGCTGGGGCTGGGTTAGAACCCGCCACCTCCGGCATTTGGGGCTGGTGCCCTACTCCTTTGAGCCACAGGTGCCTCCCAAACTTGATCTATTTTTGTAAATATTTTCAATGTAGAAAAGAATGTACCATATTTTACCATGTATAACGAACACTTTATGCCCAAAATTTTGAGTGAAAAATAAGGATGAGCATTATACATGAGTGGTACATCTCAGAACTAGGGGAAACCTGTGGGCCTCCCAAATCACTGTGCCCTCCTACTTGGGCCTACTGGGCATGGGGTTCCAGTTTAGGAGGATCCAGGATCTGGTGGGAGTAGGCAGGAGAGGCCTCCCCCAGTGCCACGATTAGGAAAGGAGCCAGTGGCATGGCTGCCAGGTGGCCATAACCATGGGGTGTTAAGGCCAAGAGTTGAGGAATGGCTGCCTGGAGGGGACCAGGAACCCCATGCAGGCCCCAGAGACCCCCGTAGCTGCGTGTGGGTCAAGCAGCCTGAGAACCTCCAGCCCTACCACCCACTCTTGTGGCCATCTTGGCCACAGCCACCAACATGGCAGGTGGACGGGGGAAGGGGCAGCCTTCACAGAGCGGGCAGCTGCCTGAGGACAGTGTGATCTGCATGTTTACCGTGTTAGCCCTCCCCAGATGTGTCTCTCCCAGCCAAGAGCCAGCCAATTTCTCAAAAGGTATTTTTCTGAAAGTCTGGGCCAAAAATATGGGTGAGCATTATACACAGGAGCACATTATACATGACAAAATACATGTATGTTTTCTATTTACTAATTGTATGTGTGATTCTCTATGTACCTAATAACTCAATCGAGCGGCACTTATGGCTTAAAGGAGTAGGGCACCAGCTCCATATGCAAGAGGTGGTGGGTTCAAACCCAGCCCTGGCCAAGAACTGCAAAAAAAACTCAATCCCATTTTGTTCAAATCTTTTTTTTTTTTTTTTTACGGAGTCTCACTTTGTCGCCCTTGATAGAGTGCTGTGGCATCACAGCTCACGGCAACCTCTGACTCCTGAGCTTAGACAATTCTCTTGCCTCATCCCTCCCTCAGCAGCTGGGATTACAGGCACCTGCCACAACACCCAGCTACTTTTTGGTTGCAGTTTGGCCAGGTTTGAACCCGCCACCCTCGGTATATGGGGCCGGCACCCTACTCACTGAGCCAGAGGTCCGCCCTGTTCAAATCTTTTGTATCTCATTTTTTTCATGCTTGAACTTTCAATTTCTGAGGGGGTATATAAAAATCTTCAAATAAAACTGTTGGTTGAATTTACATCTCACTTCATTTGCTTCATGGTTATATATATGCATATATATATATATTTTTTGAGACAGTTTCATTGTCATCCTCGGTAGAGTGTGGCATTTATGGCATCACAGCTCACAGCAACCCCAAACTCTTGGGTACAAGCGATTCTCTTGCCTCAGCCTCCCAAGTTCCTGGGGACTATAGGTGCCCGCCACAATGCCTAGCTATTTTTCGAGATGGGGTCTCACTCTTGCTCAGGCTGGTCTCGAATTTCTGAGCTCAAGCAATACACCCACCTCAGCTCCCCAAAAGGCTAGGATTATAGGCATGAGCCACCTCGCCCAGCTTGCAATCAGAATTTATTTTCTCACAGTTCTGGAAGCCAGAAGCCTAAAATCAATGTTATCAGAAGGGCCATGCTCCTAAGGTTCTAGGGCAGGATAATTTCTTGCCTTTTCCAACTTCTAGTATCTCCAAGCATTCCTTGGCTTGTAGCAGTGTAACTCCAATTTCTGCCCTCATCTTCACATGGTCTTTTCCTTTGAGTCTCTCATAAGGACCACTTGTCATTGGATTTAGAGCCCATACAGATCCAAGATGAACTCATCTCCTTAGTTATATCTACAAAGACCCTTCCTCCAAACTTTCACAGGTTCTGGGTGGACATCTTTTGGGTGGGGCACCCCTTCAACCCACCATAAGTAGTATGTTCCAGGTATATATATTTGACAGTTGTTATCTCCTTGATTGGTTTATTATGACCTTCACAGTCCATTTTTTTTTACATATAAGTATATGCATTAACATATATAGATCTATGTATCTGGAAATATACATACACACATACATATATAAATATATACACCCCAAGGGTGGGGGATGTGGGAGTTGTTAATTAGGAGCTGTAAGGTCTGTAAGGAATGTAAAGACAGTGATAAAATCTAAGAGTTTAGTTTGCTTTTTATTATCACTATGTGCAGGCAATTATAAACAATGTCAGTAATAAAATGCATCTCCCCCCAAAAATATCTTTTGTTGGTCTATATTCTAATCAATTACTGTAAGTACTATTAGGTTTTAATAATAATCTTGTATGCTCGAAATTAACATGTTTTATTGCTAATAAACTTTTTTTTTTTTTTTTTGGAGATGTTCACTTGGTCACCCTCAGTAGGGTGCCGTGTTCTCAGTTCACGGCAACCTCAAACTCTTGGGCTCAAGTGATCCTCTTGCCTCAGCCTCCTGAGTAGCTGGGATTATAGGTGCCCGCCACAATGCTGAGCTATTTTTAGAGAAAGAGTTTCACTCTTATTCAAGCTGGTCTTGAACTCCTGAGCTCAAGCAATACACCAGCCTTTGCCTCCAAGAGTGCTAGGATTACAGCCATTAGCCAGTGCCCCAGGCCAATAGACATTTTTTAATAGAAGTTAATTTGGGAAACTCCCTTTAATATTAAACTATCAGCTGTCAATATATATGAACAATTATACAATTTCATTTCTAGAGTAAGTTTACAATAGCTCTAAGTCAATATAGCTCATTTCATGTAAAGTTTAAGGCTTCAACATCGCGATGGTACTTATTTTTTTTTTTTTGAGACAGTCTCACGGTGTCATAGCCTACAGCAACCTCAAACTCTTGGACTCAAGTGATACTTTTGCCTCAGCCTCCTAAGTTGCTGGGACTACAGGTACCCACCAAAACACCCTATTTTTTAGAGAAGGGGTCTTGCTCTGGCTGAGGCTGGTCTCGAACTCCTGAGTTCAGGCAATCCACCTGCCTCCACCTCCCAGAGTGCTGGAATGACAGGTATGAGCTGCCTGCCACACCTGACCCCCTAAGGATTTTTTTTGTTTCAGATAGGGTTTCACTGTCCCCTCGATAGAGCCATAGTGTCACAGCTCACAGCAACCTCAAACTCTTGGGCTTAAATGATTCTCCTGCCTCAGCCTCCCAAGTAGCTGGGACTACAGGTGCCAGCCACAATGCCAAGCTATTTTTTTTAGAGACCAGGTCTTGCTCTTGCTCAGGGTGGTCTCCAACTCCTGATCTCAGGCAATCCACCCACCTCAGCCTCCCAAGTGCTAGGATTACAAGCATGAGCCACTGTGCCCGGCCTCCCTAAGGATATTTTTAAAGATTAAATGAATTATCGCTATATAACCCTTAAGAGTTGCACCTGGTACATTTAGTGAAGCTTGATAAATTTTAGATGTTATTAATTCCCAGTTTCCTCTGTGAAACATTAGAAATAAATGTTTACAATAGTATTTTTTTTTTTTTTTTACAATTTTTGGCCAGAGCCAGGCTAGAACACACCACCTCCAGTATATGGGGCCAGCACTCTACCCCTTTGAGCCACAGGTGCCACTTTTTTTTTTTTTGAGACAGTCTCATTATGTCACCCTGGGTAGAGTGCCGTAGCATCACAGCTCACAGCAACTTCCTACTCTTGGGCTTAAATGATTCTCTTGCCTCATCCTCCTGAGTAGCTGGGACTATAGGCTCCTGCCACAATGACTATTTTTTGGTTGTAATTGTTGTTGTTTGGCAGGCCTAGGCTGGGTTCAAACCTGCCAGCTCCGGTGTATGTGGCTGGCACCCTAGCCACGGAGCCTGTAATAGTATTTTAATGAAACAAAAAAAGTTTCTTTTTTTTGAGACCGTCTCAAGCTGTCGCCCGAGGTATAGTGCTATAGCATCATAGCTCACGGCAACCTCCAACTCTTGGGCTCATGCTAACCTCTTGCCTCAGTTTTTCTATTTGTAGTAGAGACTGTCTCGATTTTGCTAAGGCTGGTCTAGAACTTGGGAGCTCAGTCCACCTGCCTCTGCCTCTCAGACTGCTAGGATTACAGGAGTGAGCTAACAAAAATATTTTTAACGTGAAATTAACACTTCCTTACTGTTGCAATATAAAAAGAAAAGATTATTCTATTACAAAATAGGACAAGAGGTTGAGACAACCAAGGCTGATAATTAGCATAGGAAACAAGAATCTACAAGCAAGTCTTCTACCCTAGAAAGCTCAATGTAATTTGGCTACATTATATTGTCTCCTTAGTTTGGTCTTGTGGCCATTACAGTCACCATTATGTGTAGATTTCATAAAGAAAATTATTTGGAAAATTAATTTCATGACATTAAATTTATTAAAGTATATATTATCAACAATGAAAACTTTTTTGTGAATTGTCAACACCCCTTTAGTCACAGTAGCATACTGAGGCGAGAGTTTTCCTTAGCACATGAACCTTGTACTTTTGCCATTATCAGGAAAAACAAATGTTAACCAATTTTCGATCTTTGAACAGTACCAATGTCAAAGAATTGTGAGAAAGATATGGATTCTGAAAATACATGACATATGGCTACGGAGCTAAACATGTAGTTTCTGTCAGAATTGACTGTAAATTCTCCCTGGAGCCTTCCTCTGTAAGTTCAATGTCCCACTGGCTTTGCACTTAAACATGCTTACTAGAAATTGATGCTTGTAATTTATAGCAGTCATTAAAATTTAAATCATTTATTTCCAACCAGTAATTGAGGACTTTAAAACATGTTAGCGATATTAAGATTGCCCTCGAAACATTATATAACCTTGTGTAATATATGTAAAGGCTCACACAGCACTTCCACATCAATCCATAAACAATGATTTTGCGTCTGATTTTCATTGAACCTACGCCTTTAACATACTCCAGAAGTAACAAAAGAGGGCTCCTAAGTTTTAAAAGAAATAACATTACATGTTTGTATTTTCAATTATGGCCACATGGTATCGCACCAACGTCTATCAAGCCGGCACCAGCAGTGGTAGTCCCCACTAACAACCGCCAGGGCATGAAGGCAGCGGCGTCGCTTCGCTATACGTGGAGTCTTGGAAATCGTTCAGGACCGTGACGCCCGCCCAAGACTTAGGTGTAGACTAGGAACAAAAGACGAGGCCCTCGTGGAGGTGGCCTGGGGGCGCGCCCTCCCCAGGGCGCA
>CAUYON010208160.1:0-15839 GCA_963573935.1 Arctocebus calabarensis
GTGGATGTGGAGAAAAGGGAACACTTCTACATTGCTGGTGGGAATGCAAACTAATATATTCCTTTTGGAAGGATGTTTGGAGAATACTTAGAGATCTAAAAATAGATCTGCCATTCGATCCTTTAATTCCTTTACTAGGTATATATCCAGAAGACCAAAAATCACATCACAATAAAGATATCTGTACCAGAATGTTTATTGCAGCCCAATTCATAATTGCTAAGTTGTGGAAGAAGCCCAAATGCCCATCGACCCACGAATGGATTAATAAACTGTGGTACATGTATACCATGGAATACTATGCAGCCTTAAAAAAAGATGGAGACTTTACCTCTTGTGTGTTTACATGGATGGAGCTGGAACACATTCTTCTTAGCAAAGTATCTCAAGAATGGAAGAAAAAGTATCCAATGTACTCAGCCCTACTATGAAGCTAATCTATAGCTTTCATATGAAGGCTAAAACCCAGTTATAGCACGAGAAATGGGGAAAGGGGCAAGGGAGGGAAGGGGAGGGGGGAGGATGGGTGGAGGGAGGGTGATTGGTGGGATCACACTTACAGTGCATATTACAAGGGTACAAGTGAAAATTACTAAATGTAGAATATAAATGTCTTCATATAGTGATTAAAAGACCATGAAGGCTATGTTAAATAGTTCAATGAAAATATTTCAGATTGTATATGAAGTCAGCACATTGTGCCCCATGATTGCACCAATGTACACAATTATGATTTAATAAAAAAAAAAAAAGAAAAACGATAGTTTCATTTCCTTCTTTCCAATCTGTTTACCTTTTCTCTATCTTTTCCTATTAAACTGATGGAAACTCAGAGTCCAAGGCTGAATAGGGGTAGTAAGAAAGAAACATTTTTTATTTGTGTTTATTCTTAAAGGGAATGCATCAGTCTTTCATTATTAAATAGATCTGCTGTTTTACTCTTATAAAAAGGTGGGGTGGGGGTGGGTGCAGGAAGAAGTCTCAACTTTAAATCGAGACTGAAGTTTTGAGTATTACAATGAACTTGATATTTTAATTATTAAACTATGTTTTATGGCTTGATCTGACCTTAAAATTATGTATCGCCCTGAGTAACTAGAAAAGTGATAGATTCTGCTAGATAGAGTATTTATCCAGTGAGAGGAAGAGAAGTAGTCATATATTAAAACCTTAAAGGTACTAAGTTAAAATAACGTTGCTTCATTTTTACCCAGCTTGCATCTGGATGTTCAGTATCATGTTACACCGTTTTTATATTTCACTGATATTTACCCTATCAGCAAGGGCTAAATAGGATGTCCTTATACAGTCTGGTACTTTTTCGCCATAATCTCTATTTGCTCCTATCTTTGCTGCTTCTTCAAAATATGTTTGGAAATCTCCCGACTCCACAGATACTGCTTGTTTCAAAAGCTGCTTTTAATATCCAAGTCATTATTTTCCTTCCTTAATGTCTTCCTCCCAGTTTGACAAAGTATCAATGAGGGCCACAGGGTTCTTAAGCGACAATTTCCAGACAATCATGATCATGGGACTTAGGAGAATGATGTTACCGGAAACTGTGATAAAATGATAATGTATTCCATTACCAAGATCAATTGTTGCCTTCAACCATAAAATTGGGATCAATGATTTTGTCTCATAAGATTGTTGTATGGATTAAGTTGAGTAGTATTTGAAAGTACCTCACAGAGATTAAAGCACATATAAGTCACTTTGGTTGACTCCAAATCTGATTTGAACTTAACTCTGCATGGCTCTATCTCAAAATCCCAGACTACAAACATCAAAGATTCTTAAGCTCCAGTAGTGTAAAACATAATTTTGTGCCATTGAATTTCAAAACTCATTTAGATTAACTGGACTTTCTATGGCAAAGAGAAAGAATGGAGGTGAGAAAACAGACTAAGTTTTTGAAGAAAGTTAAATCAGATTGTTAATAAATAATAATAATTTCCTGTGAAAGAAATTTATTTTTGACTGAAAATGAATAAGTTGTACTTAATGGCAGGATCTATCACTGTATTAATATAACTTCAGTGAAATGCCATTAACTTTCTCTGCTTCACTTCCTCCTATCTTTAAAATGGTGGTTATAGTTATAGTCAATGACTTTTATGACTGTCAAATTAAAAGTTATGTTCCCACTGGGAGAGATGGATTGGTAGATTTTAATAACATCTTTGTCTCCACGCAGCATTGCCAGCGTTAGGAAATCCCTGGGACCAGAGCAGTGGTATGAATGTGTATCATATAACAGAGTTTATACGAGTTTGTAAAATAACATTACTAATGTCCCTTGTCTGCCATATCGTCCCAAAATGTTTTCCTTCCACCGTTGATGAGAGAAAAATCATTCTTTAACTTTGCGAACAACTTTCAGAATTAATTTCAATGGGAGCAGGAAAGATTGCCAAGATAATAATGAACATCTAGAGAGTACTTTAAAAAAGCAGGTCTCAGGTTTCACAGATCTGGATATAAAGAGAAGTCCCAGGTATGACCAGATCATCTGCACCCATGTGAGGCAAAATGTGCCTGAAGCCCCCGAAAGTTATTTTCCTTAATATGTGGTTTTAAAGCAAGAAGTATAACTAATGAAATTGACCTTCAGTCCTGCAAGCATACTTGGCCTTAAAGATAGTTTATTTTTTGAATTCTGTTTTTGATTGGGGTTTCCCTGATATGTTATTCAATACAATTGATCCTTATGTCCAGAAAAATAGTCAGGGTACACTGTCATTTACAAATCTTTCTACTAGAGGCTGGAAACTCAGAATTGAGAACACATGGCTCCTAGTCTCGGAAGGGCTTGTGTAGTAATGTTCACTGACGCATGTATACTTCCAGAGTCCTGAGGGGGGCGGGGTGGGGAATAGGGAGCAATTGTTTAATGGGTATAGTTTCAGATGTACAAGATGAAAAGAGAGTGGTAGGTGAATGGTGATAAGAGTTACACAACAATGTGAATGTATTTAATACCTCTGAACTGTCCCACTCAAAATTAGTTAAGATGGTAAATTTTGTTACATGTAATTTACCACAATAAAAAAATGAGGGGAGAGAATGTAAGAATCTGGTGGGGGAGGGTCATTTGTGGGATTAGGGGGTACTAGTCTTAGGGAGAACTGCGGGGGTGAGATGCTGTGAAGTGCCTATAGCGTATTTCCCAAAGCTAGTTCAGGGAAACAAGTCGAACATTCCATACCTCCAGAGCATACTACAGAAAACTGAATGAGTTTAACAGTCTTCCTTAGAATCAATAGACCTCTTAAAAGTAGCGAGGTTAATATTAGAGCAAGAGAAGCAAGAAATCAGTATTGCCCAGGGGTTGAGTGGACATCAGACACCAGAAGTCAGAAGACAAAATGCTTGCAATACACTATGGATTGGATGTCTGTGTCCCCCCAAATTCATGTACTGAAACTAACCCCCAACAGGATGGCATTAGGAGGGCCTTTGGGAGGTGATTAAGTCCTGAGTGTGGAGCACGCATGAATGGAATTACTGCCCAGGTGAGTTTCCTTACCCCTTTTTGCCATGTTAGGACTCAGCAGAGGACAGTCACCTACAAACCAGACACTGAATCTGCTGGAGCCTTGATCTTGGACTTCCCAGACTCCAGAACTGAGAGATACATCTCTGTTGTTTATAAGCCACTTAGTCAATGGTGGTTTGTTATATCAACAAGGTAACTTGCCAATGAGAATTTTGAGTCACCCAGAGACAGGCTCATGGGGCTTATTAGGGAGGGGGCCCCAAAATCTGACAGTTGTTGCATCTTCTAAAAGAGGAGTCATATATACAGATCACCCCTGCCATAAAAGGCAAGACATGATGTGCACCATAGGAGCAAGCAAGTTGATGATCATGAAATGCAGAGTAGAAAAAAATGCTTCCAGATGAGGTTTGCAGCATCTGGGACCATGTAAGCAAAAGCATGGAAATGCATGTCGTAGGATATAATCACCTGGGGATTTAAGAGGAGCTGTGATATAAGTTATAAATGTCAAGGTATATTGATTAAAGCATTTATTGACCCCAGCTAACTCTGGGACTTACTGAAGCATTACTCATACTTAAATGTCAGACACAGACACTCAAGCATCACAAATGGCCCCAACACACACAAAGTCATCTGTTACTCATGCTCAGAGGTCCACTCCGATTCCAAAGTTTCTATTCACTGCCTCTCGGGCATGGACAGAGTGTCCAAAGGAGATTTCAGCAGAAGAGGAAGAGTCATTCTCTCACAGAATCTTCCTTCTTTGTACTGGGGTGGCCAACCTTTTTTCTTTTCTGCTGCACATTGGAAGAATAAGGATTGTCTTGGGCCGTACTAAATACACAAACACTAAGAAAAGCTGGTGAGCAAAAAGAAAAAAAAAATCTGTGCAAAATTGTCACAATCTCTGAAACCACAAATCAGCAAAACAGTCCTCAATTTGCATGTGGCCTGTAGGACACAGGTTGGACACTCCTGGAAGCCTTTTGATCTCAGCGGGATGGCCCCGTCCAGTCTAGGTCTTCCACTTTTACCCTCACAAAGTAGATGCTCATCTGCTACGTAGATCTCCAAAAACTCACAAGACTGTTGTCAGAAACTCAGAAAGACTAGGTTTTGCTGGTCTTCATAGAACCATTAATAACAACCATGGTCAGTTTTTGATCCTATATGAACTCAGATTATTAACAAATTCATCCCAATGGGTACAATAACACCCCATCTGGATGAGGGGATTTGACTCAAACTGTACAAATGCAATTTATGTAACCAAAACATTTGTACCCCTAAAATATGCTGAAATTTAAAAAGAGAAAAGAAAAGAAGATTTATATTAATCATAGTCTATAACATAGGCCTGTTTAATAACTCAAAAATAAAGCCCATAGAGAGAGAAACTCTTTACACTCACAAGTTTCTCAACCAAACCTCAACCTTCTCCAGGGTTTCTTATGTTAGTGAGAGGCATCACAATTCACCCACTTGTCCTAGCAAAAGCCTGTATGTCATCCCTGTCTCCTGCTACTCTGTTCACCCACAACTAATTAATCACTGTGTCTTGGTGTCCCTGCTTTATATTCCTCAATCCAGGAGGACCAGTTAGAAAACCACCATGAACATCTGGTGGTTAAGACAGACTTAAAACAGGGCAGAGACAACAGGTGTGTCAATATGTGATGAATGGAACTTGGGGAGGAGTAGGAAAGCTGAACCAAGGTATTTCAGACAGACTGACCACAATGATGATGTCGTTAATAGAGCCAGCAGGGCCTTTCCTGTGGGCAGGGCACCTGCTGCCTTTAACAGAATCGAGGACCACATAGAAAACATCAGAAACTCAGCTTCTAAGTGCATTGAAATGAGAGAAATGAGTTATTCATTGAAATAAAGCTCAATTCTAAAGTCATAAAAAATAGGTGAAGTTCAACAACGTAAACCAAGTCTGAGTAACTGCAGAAGTGTTTACTATGATTCTTTCATTTCCATTTTCCTTTAGATCGTTCCATGTTAAGAAAAATTAAGTTTTTGAGGTATACAGTGAATACAGTTAATCTTTCACACACATTTTTTCTTCCATTTAACGGAGACAATTCAACTAAGAGAGAAAAAAAAACACAAAGAACATGTCTCATGATAAAAGCAGTATTTGGTCACAATGGTCTCTATTCCATAACCAAGCTGGACGATGATAAATCAGGTTGATATTTTCATTTTGAAAAGTGTTTTTAGGTTTTGTTCCTCAGAGGGAAACTCTGAGACAAGGGTATGATTTATTAGGGAAGTGTCTCAAAGAAAACTTGTAGAAGAATAAAGTAGGATAGGAAAGCAAGGCAAGCCATGGGAGGGTATGAATGACATCAAGAAAAGTCCTTCACTGAGTTCAGTGTGCAGGGGAATTCTAGAGAGAGTGTCACTGTCATAACCTGAAGCAATGAAGGTAGAATATTTATATGTGCATCTGGCTTAATTTTTCTTAAGGATACCCCTGGGTGCCCCTGAAAGCATCTCCTTCTTTCCAGATGAGTAGGCAAAGTGCATTCCAGCAGCCTTAGGGAAAGTCTTCCAATAAATGAATACAAAAGCTGGCTGTTGAGAATGAAAGTACACATGGAGCCAGTGTTCAAGAAAAAGGTGACGGAATCCACGGGGATATGAGAAGAGTACTAATAATAGTGCCTGCAACACAATATTACTGAAATTTTCCAGATCGTACTTGGACATGAAATTGATTCAAATGGTTCAACGAGGTTTCTATATCCACAGGTCTAGCAAATTTGCTCTTAAAAAGATCACCAATGATTTCAGTCAGTACCAAATCAAATATTTCTTCTGTTTACACCTTTCTCCTGTTCTAACCTGAGCCAGTTCCTCCCTTGTGAAACACAGTCCTTCCCTCCCAGCGTCTCTGACCTCACACTCTCCAAGGCTCCTCCCACTCAGTCTCCTGTGCTGGCTGCTCTTATTTTTCTGTACATCTAAATGCTACAGCTCATTCTCAGGCCTTTCTCTTCCACATTTCTTATGCTCCTCTACTTTCACAGCTTTAAATACCCGACATTGTAGTCTCCTCATTTTATATATCTGTTCCAGACCTCTCCTCCAAGTGTAAGCCTCACTGCCAACTGCTTACTTGGTATCTTCTCTTGAATATTTTTAAGACTCTCTCAATTCTAAAGTACCAAAATTAGAGCCTCCGCCAGTCTCCTTATCCTTTGCACCCAGATGGTTAAGACAGAGTCTGCAACTCAATCTGACTGTTTTCTCAATTCTTGTAGCCAATGCCACCACATTCGATGGGGGCAATACTTCCCCGTGTATCAGGGATCTCAATACTTCCCCATACATCATGGATCTCTCCACTTCCCTCCACCTTTGTGGCTAATACTGTGGCCCAGCCCGCTCTTTCCTCTGGGTGATGTCAGTCACCCCCTCACTAGTCTTAACACTTTTATATCTGTCTCCTTTAAATTCAATCTCCACATAATAGCAAAAGTAATTGTTTAAAATTGAACCTGCCATTTCCACCTCTAAAAGACTTCATTGGCTTCCCCTGGTATTTTAAATCCTGTCATTCTCCTGATTAAAACACTTCAGTGACTTCCCGTGGCATTTAAATGCCCTGTGTCACCTGGTCTCTGCATACCTTTCCAATCTCATCTCACATCTCCTTGCTCCTTTTGCTTTGTCACACAGGGTTCTGACAATTGCTAGACATCTGTCTCTGCACCAGCTCAGGAACACTCTTAACCGTAGCTCTTCCCATGGCTGGTTCCTTTGTATTCTTTTATATCTTAGTCTGAATATCACCTCCCTGAAGAAGCCCTCCCTAGCTCTCTATTGCTCCTTACCCTATCATTGTTGATGGAGTATTTCTTCTCCAACACTTATCACAATCAGTACCTTTTTTGTTTCTTTATGCAACTGTTTTTTGTGTTCCCTCCACTAAAGATAAATTTCCCTGAGGACAGGCATCCCAGGTCTTGTCCACCATTGCATCTTTGGTACCCAACAGTGCCTGATTCATGTCAGGTGCTGAATAGAGATTTTATGAGTGAGTGAGTGAAACACAGGTCTATACATTTAGAATCCTGGGGGGGGGGGGCGGGGGGGTTGCGGGAATCCTGATGCTTTCTTTTAATGTTGAATTGATCAGTTAAATAAGCTTTTATATGTGACATAGATCTTCTTAGAATGGGTACAAGAATCTAACAGAACTTTAGAGTCATACTGTCTCTATTTTAGAATCCAATATGGATAGTTTCACAGGGATATATTTCAAACTCTTTTACATCAGGCCTTTTCTTCAACTGTCCTCTTTAATATCTGATAGAATGAATGAGACTAACCCCTGGCCACATTTCTTGAAACTAGTCAATAGTATTTGATTTTCTTTTTTAATTATTTTTCTCCTGTTTTGAAGAGTTTCATTTTTGAATCTTGGAAGAGGATCCAATTTGGATGGTGGATTTTGGCCCAATTTCTACATTATTCAGTTAAGCTAACTAGATGTGTTAAATGTGTGAATACTTTAAGAGAACACAGGCTGACACACTTGTTTCTAGGAAATGTGATCCTTACAGCCTGCATAGTTTATTACATTTTGTCAACGCTAATGGAGATTAACAAACAGACACTATAGATGCTATCATTTAATCCCGTATGGGTTCCATCAAACGCTATCAATTTATTATGCTAAAAATCAGATCAGTGTAATATATCCTTATTTTAGAAAATTGGGGAAAGACAGAAAAAAAATTAAGAGAAAATTTTAATTATCTACAAAATTCCACCTGGCAGGGGTCGGGGGGAGAACTCATTATTGCATTTTGCTCTGTGTCCTTACGGTCTTATTTACACACAAACATATTCAGTCTTTCACTCCTTCATTCAACAAACACTATTGAGCATCTGTCACATGTCACAGACAAGTCTAGGTACTGCTGAACAAGACACACGAGGTCCATATATACATGTGCTTACATTCTAGGGGACAGATGGTATAGACCAGTAAGATGACTCACTTAGTGATGACAGCTATGAAGAACACAAAACAAGTAATATGACAGAGCAAAGGTCATAAACAGAGGGATAGTGGTGGCTATGTCAGAGAGAGTTAACAGAAGGGAATGTTCTAAGAAAAAGGATCTGCAACCTAAAGAAAGAGGAAGAGCCAGTCCTGGGAGGAAGTGTAGGAAAAGCATTCCAGGCAGATGGCCCAGGACTGGCAAGAGTCTGATTCTAGACTCTGTCACTAGGTTATTGTGGGGCTGGATCTAGAGAATAAAAGGCAGGGAGTTCTCCTATTGATTGTGATTAATCTATCTGAGAAAACATTCACCCATATTTACTTCAAGTACTTTTATTATGTCATTACTACCTCAACAGTTTTAATATATAGCAAAAGATATAAGTGGATGTTTTCCCTAATAACTTATGTCTAAGCACAACTTTTTGACTAATCCTTTCTTCTCTGATGATTTTAATGACACCATTGTCACATACTCACATCTTATAATGAAGGCTTATGAAGAGAAGAGTGGCAGGAGCAGAGTGACCTAAATCGTTCTTTAGGACATTTATTCTGGCAACAGTTTAAACAAACATGAACAGCTTGAAACATGGAGGACCAGTTGGAAAGCAATAGTTGACATTTAGACAAAAGATGGGAGGGGCTGGGCATGGTGGCTCACACCAGTAATCCTTAAATAAATAAATAAATACTTAAAAAATAAAAAGATAGGAAGGGCTTAACTAGGACTGTAATGCTGAGAATGGAAGAGAAGTCATGGAGAATTAACACAAACACAATAACACCGAGGAGTCAAATAAACAGAACCCATCAGATGCCTGCATGCATGGCTGGAAAAAAAGAAAAAACAAGGAAGGAGATAATTCTCAGTGTAACTCAATAGTTGTTAAGACTCAAAAGCCCACTCTTGCTTATTAATTTCAAACTCAAATATTGGAACAAGGCAAAATCACCTGATCTTTCTTCTTAGCACATTGGGAGCAAGAATCACAGAGCCCTATTAGAAACTGAGTCCCACGCTGAGTTTAAAGTCCCCAGACTCCTGTGTCCTGACCTCCCCCTCCCACAACACACTTGCTCATCTGGATCAAAGCTGTCATGCTTATTTCATCTCCAGCTCTCCAAACCTTCATTCCTGCTTCTCTTTCAGGGCAAACAATGTGCCTTGCTTCTCTTCTTCACCTACACTGGCCTTGCTAATAGTGGTAATTCACTTTTACCCCCTAGGGTTGTGATGAATCCAAAGACGGTTCAGTAATTCTTATCTGTAACTCGCTCATCAGAAAACTTGATCCAAACCTTTCTTATGCTCCAAACTAACATCCATAGTTCCCTAGTAGATATCTCTGTGTAGAAATTCTTCCAACACAATCACTTAGAGATAACAATTCCCCACCAGGTGCTCCTTCTGTTGGTTTCAGAGGAGAGGGAGAATCTTCTGCCAAATCAGTTTTTCCAGACAGACAGAATTATAAAAGACTTGAATGTAACCATAAAAATAGTGTGCTGCTACTCACATCTCTCTGTGGAATTTAATACATATGTTTACATAATCGTTTATCATGTTCCCTATAAGAACATTGTTGAGACAAAAAGCAAATTATGGCTGCCAGAAAAGTGACTGTTCAATGAGTATGGAATTTTCATTTGATGAAAAAGTTTTGAAAGTAGACAGTGGTAATAGACAGACAATAATGTGCATGTACTTAATACACTGAATTGTACATTTTAAAATGGTTAACATGGTAAATTTTATACTATGTGAGTTTTGTCACAATTTTAAAAATAATGGTGATGTTGTTAACTGGATTTCAAAATGACCTCTCTTTGGATATCCACAGAAGGAACATCTCACTACATTACCCACACTGTGAATTGCACAATGGACGGTGATCCCCTTTAACACTGTCCTACAGAAAAGTTCAATCAACCTTCAGCCCTCCCTTCAAGTGCCTAAGATTTCCTGGCTTGTCTTTCTGTACTAGGATAATACCAGGCTTCGTAGTGCTTTGCTAGCTTTGTCTTTCCCTTTTGCCTCGTTTTCCACTCCTATCTTCAATTTACTTTATCTTGCTGGTATATATGAAACTTTGGCAGATATTTTAAATCCTTTAAAGAATTTGACAGAATATAAATAATCTAAAATCAAAATATGACCAGATATATAGTGTTTGCTTACTTTGCCTCTTATAATGCGGTCTCTTTTCCTGGTGAGAACTTCAAAATGGTCCGTGCATTGAGATCTCTTACCAGACTTGAGACATGTTTTCATTTGATGATTAACTTCCTCAGAGTGAACACATTCTTTTGAATGACTTTTCCCTGGTATTTTCCTCTAAAAAATCTTCTTGTGGAAACAATTTAATTAATGACCTTTAATGGATATCAAGCATTGTATCACAAATGCTGTGATAATGATGCAATGTCCTTAACTCTAAGTTAACAACTGCTGTTGAGAAAACAAAGCACACTTCCTCTCCGTCAGGTTTTTACTGCTTCCCATGTTCACAATGAAAAAGAAGCTTAGCAAAATGCAAAAAAAAAAAAAAAAGACTACATTTGTCCAAAATGCAAAAAAAAAAAAAAAATACTACATTTTAGATAATTAAATAATAGACAATTATGTCACACATTCTTCTTTTTTGTGGCAAGTTGGAAAAAATATAAATAATTCCTCAAAGCACCCATTCCAGCTTTTGCTTTGGAGGATGGTAGAGCTTCCTTATAAAACAGAGGCTGGTTATTGTGGCAGAGAATATTCTTTAATAAAAGTCTCTATGTTGGGTCTAAAAGAAATAGTGACTGAATGGACATTTGGAACATATCTGGGAGAGCAGGTGGATCATCAAGACAGCAAGATTGACTACTATGATGGCAATATTAATGAATGTACCCATTTCCTCAACAAATATTTGAGCTATATGTGCCAGACATTATGCCCTAGGGATAAAACAGTGGGAAAAGAGGCTTACTCTTTAGTTGAGGAGAGAGAGAAATAAGCAGGCAATTCTAATATAGATATGTATTGTGCTAGGAAGCCCAGTCTTTGTGGTTAGGGAAAATTCCTAGAGGAAGTAACATTGACACTTGGATCTGAAGGATGTACAGGGGAAAATCAATCTTAGACAAGGTGGGACTGAAATGGAGAAGAAGGGAACCCTCCAGACAAAGATAGGAGCATGACCAAAACCCCACAGCAGAGGAAAGGAGACAATAGTACATTTGGGGAACAAGTAACTTGGTGTAGCAGGAGCTTAGAGGGCAAATTTGTGAATGGCTAAAGATAAAGCTAGAGGAGAAAAGCAAAAGGCATTTGAAGGAATGTGAAGGTCATTAATAACCAGGAAAACTGCTGAGGGTTTTTAAGCAAGAGAAGGCCAAGACGGGATTTGCATTTTAGTAATATGTAAACACCCGGTCAGTGTTTCAGATTGCACTGGGGGTGAGCAGAAGCTGTGAACTTTAGCAGACAGCAGACCATCGCAGCAGCGCAGGTAAGAAATGGCAAAGATCTAACCCACTGATACCTGAATGTGTTGATCATGCACTCATATCACTAGAATAATTTTAAGTAATGCATTCTCAATTTATGTATGCATTTATATGCATATATAAATGTACATGATTATATTAATAAAGAAATGAACCATAAAAATGAGATTAAACAGATGGAAACAAAAATTCCAACATCTTCTTCCTGCATCCCAGCAGATTATCTTACACACACATCCCTGAACGAAGAAAGTGGAGCTGAAAATAGAGAAACAGGAATAAATCGCAGAGACAGATAAGATACAAAAGCAATGGGATTTGACTGACTGAACACAGAGAGAGGAGAAGTGAAATAATACAAGAAACACCTGGGATTTCAGGTTGAGGAGCTGGTGCTATGGGCTGAGTTGTCATGCACTAAAGAAAAAATAAGTTTGAATGGAGGAAGATTAAAGCCCCTTTGCACATGTTGAATTGAGACGGAGAAGCACAGTAGGCACTCCTCAGAGCAGGAACGGAGAGGGTTTGGTGGTCAGCGGCATATGGAAATATAGGAAAGTTACCTCGCCTTCCTGGCTAAACCCACGAGTCATGCATTTTATTATAATTAAAACTGGTAAATCTCTTTCTGCCAAATACACAGCGATCTCTTTTCCACTGGGGGCTGTCCTGTTAAGGAACTCCAGGAGACACAAAATCTTGTGCTTTCCTTCATGAAAGTATCGATTCCCCTGAAGAACCTTGGCCTTCAGTTCTGGTATAACATGAATCGACTACATCAAGGTTTAGTAACAGGTACTATTAATTAAAATACCTGAAATATCAGACAGCCCTTAAATAAAAATAAGCTCCCTGTGACTTCTAAAGTCCTGTATTTCAAGGCAACTCATTTATAGGCTAAAATATCTATTCTAACAAAATTTGGAAAACCATAACAACCTAAAAATATATACTCTTTACTGACTGCATCTCGTACCATGCAGAGGGCAAATGCAATTCACCTGAAAGTTCCAATGTCCATTACTAAGGCCCCATACGGCCCCCAAGAATTGTTTTAGGGAGAAGAGAGAAAAAAAACCATAAAGAGAGGATCATAATCACATACATATACTTTCAATCCTACATTAAGATGTTTAGCTGATCTCACCTAACAAGGAAAGTAGTGATTAAAGATTAATGTCAGATGTGTTGCCAAGGTTACCCTTAGTTGAAAGACCATCCAGATTTATAATTGTTGAAACACAAGTTGTCACCTTGTTGCTAGTACAGATGTATTCTCACTTAAAGCCATATTCAGGCGAATGAGACAACACTCCCTGAAAAACAAAAGAATTTCTTAAAATCCACCCAAAGAGTAAATAGCAAGACCAGGATTCAAAATAGGGTCTGCGAGGGGAGGGGAGGGGAGAGGATGGGTGGACGGAGGGCAATTGGTGGGATCACACCTACGGTGCATCTTAGAAGGGTACAGGGGAAACTTACTAAATGCAGAATATAAATGTCTTCATATAGTGATGAAGAAAATGTCATGAAGGCTATGTTTAACAGTTCAATGAAAATATTTCAGATTGTATATGAAGTCAGCACATTGTGCCCCATGATTGCACTAATGTACACAATTATGATTTAATAAAAATTAAAAAAATATATAGGGTCTGCCTGAGGTCAGCGCCAGTGCCCCAAACTATGACACCACAGCATCTCACTGGCTCACCATGCGACACTTACAAAGTGCTCTCACATACCTGTGAGGAAGGCAAAGGAAACACTGCTGCTGCAAAATTTAAAAGTTCAAAGAGACTGTGGTTTTCACTCAGGCATCTGGATCTTAAATACAGGAAGCAAAAATAAACCAAGAATTTCTAACACCCAAGCTAGAACTTTGGCAGTACAGCACATGTATGAAAAACGATCACTTGCGCATGGACACACACACATACACATGCGCGCACGTGCACAGAAAAATAAGAGCTCAACTTTACAACTGCAGGCTGCCTATGATGCCAGGCAAGAAATGCATCACCTTACACTGAAGAAGCTGTAAAAGCAGAAAAATTAATCCACCATCTTAATAAAAAAAAAAAAGTGAGAACCTGAGAAGATGAGCTATGGTGCAATCAGTTTGGGCAGATCTGGCTATTTTGCTATTAATCATTTCTCCGCTGCATGGTCAGCAGAACTTTCAGTCTATTCAGTGCATTGTCAAGTCCACTGCAGAGCCCCTGTGACCAAGTGAGATGAGATTATAAAACCATCATTTCCTGGGTATCCGAAAGCCCAGGAACTATGCACAAAATTGCAGTCTCCAAGAGGAAAAGAGTGATCCCAGAAAAAGGCATTTTTTCCAAGACTGGAGTACTGAAATTTCCTGACATGACAACCTATATGCTAGCAATCACAAATCTTGAATTTAAGATAAAATTTTATACTGCATGTGGAATGAATCACAAATCACTACCTTTCTGTTTTAAGGAAAAATATGAATAAGATTAGATGAATAGCTTATAATGAGGGCCCTAAGTTTCTTTGCAGAACTAGTAATGTTTCTTTATCTTTGCCGTCTGCTCTGCTCCCAATGACTGCCTAAGAGGCCTTCAGACTATTCCAGTATCTGGTGCTTAGAGTCATTCTGCTGCTTCTGAGTTATCTAGGAGGAGTAGGGAATATTTACTACCAAGTCTCTTAAATGGGCCAAAAGAATACCTAAAACACCCAGGATCTTGAAGCAAAGGCCTAAATATTGGAAGACAACAGTCAATAAAAGCACTGTGGAGTTGCTGCCACTGAGTACCCATCTCCACTAATGTCCACACCTGCTCTCCAGCATCACATGCTCCAGGGCACTGTTTTTCAACCCTTTTTATCTCAGGCACACTTGAACCTATAAAACTTCTGTGGCATGCTTATATTATGTTGATCAAAAAAAAAAAAAAAAGAATAAAAAAGCTTCATTTGGAAACAACTTAATTAATGATCTTTAAAAATTTCATGCCAGGAGGAGGCTGGAAGATGGCAGCGGAGACAGTTCCGTAGCCCATCTCTCCCAGGTCAGCAGGTGAGAGGGTGGAAATCTGGATCTTTCCCCGTGTGAACTATTGGAGTGGATGGGCAGCTGGTGAGACACAGAGATCGGGAGGATTGGTGCATTTGAAATATAGTCCTTAACTGGGGGAGGGGCCTCGTGGTCGCTGCAGATCTCGGTGGCTGCGGCGGTGTTGGTGGGGGTGGTGACACGATGTGCGGGGCCAGTGCACCATGCTCACAGTAGCAGCGGCTTTGGGAGCGCCCCAGCGACCGCGGCAGCACAAGCAGCGGCAGTTGCTATGGCAGCTATGGCCGCAGGTCGCAGCTGCTCCCAGCGGTCATGAAGGCTGGAGGGGAGGGGCCACGTGGTGGCTGCAGATCTGGAGTGGAAACTGCTCCAGACCATTTCCCCCTGCCCAGCGGAGGGGCAGCCGGCCCCTCCCACAGGGAGGACAGCAGGTCCCAACCCACAAGCTCTAATCGGAGTAAATTCCACTGAACCGTGGAACTCAAGACTTTGACGATCAGAAAGGGGCGCTGCTGGGAAGCATGGAGACCCGGACTCTGCCGGACTAACACACTGGAATGTCAAAAATGGCGAGCGCCTTTTCCCCAGATCAATGAGAGAGAGAAAGAATGGGTGACCAGCCAGCGTTACACTAGGCGGGGACCATAGTGAAGCCTGAAAGGGGTGGAAAAGACACTTTGAGCTGTGCAAGCTGTGGAAGTTGGCGAGGAGGGCCCCCGGGCACTTCAGTTGGAGAATAACTGAAGTACAAGTTCCCACCA
>CAUYON010208162.1:0-29808 GCA_963573935.1 Arctocebus calabarensis
CCCAGCTACTTGGGAGGCAGAGGCAGGAGACTCACTTGAGCCCAGGAATTGGAGGTTGCTGTGAGCTGTGATGCCACAGCACTCTATCCAGGGTGACAGCTTGAGGCTCTGTCTCAAAAAAATAAAATAAAATAAAATAAATAAATAAAAAATAAAAATGTTTCAGGTCAAGCGCAGTGGCTCATACCTGTAATCCTCCCTGCACTCTGGGAGGCTGAGTTGGGTGGATCACTCAAGCTCAAGATTTTCAGACCAAACTGAGCAAGAGCGAGACTCTATCTCTAAAAACAGCTGGGTATTGTGGTGGGTGCTTGTAGTCCCAGCTACTTGGAAGGCTGAGGCAAGAGGATCGCTTGAGCCCAGTGTTTGAGGTTGCGGTGAAGTGTGATGATTCCACTGCACTCTGCCCAGGGCAACAGAGTGAGATGCTATCCCCACAAAAAAATGTTTCAGTAAGAAATTATAAATATTCTTTAAATAAGTTTAAAAAATACAAAGTCTCAGCAAAGAAACAGAAAATATAAAGAAGAAACTAATGGAAATTTTAGAGCTGAAAATGTATTGACCAAAATTAAAAACTCATTGGAAGGCATAAATATTCAAAATGGAGATGAAAGAAGAAATAATCAATGAACATGAAGATAGACCAAAAGAAAATACCCAATCTGAATGACAGAGAAAAAACAGATTGGGAAAAAAGAGAGAGGAATGCCTATGGGAAAATAACAAAAGATTTAATACTCACATCATTGGAATTCCAGAAAAAGAAAAAAACTGTAAGGCTGAAAAAAATGTTCAAGGAAATTATGGCTGCAAATTACCTACATTTGGTAAAGAAAAAAAAACTTAAACCTACAGATCAAGAGGCTGAAGAAAACCCAAATAAGATAAATTCATATAGTATATGCCCAGATATTTTAAAATCAAATTTCTGTAAATTAAAGTGAAAGAAAACATCCGCTAATGAATGTACTCTAAATTGGAAACTCAGAGAGATCTACTTCACTTTAAAACTCATTTTGAAAGACAGAAAGCAATAAACAGAAACAAGGATGCAAGATATGAACCCATGTTCGTTCATATTTGGTGCAAACTAGAATAACTATTCATGTTTATTTTCTTTTCTTTTTAAAATAATTTTATTGAATCATAATTATGTACATTGGAATGTTTATTTTCAATATCAAAATAACACTTACCAAATATGTTTAATCATTCATTTATTTCCTGACTTCCTCAAAGAAATATGAACCTAATCACAAATTTATTCAAATATTTAACCCAGTTATTTGGTTTCATTAAACCTAGAAAGATCTGGAACATTATTTAGCTGGTATGGGAGGCAGAATAATCCCCACCAAAGACATCCACTTCCTAATTCTCAGAACCTATGAATATGTTACATGGCAAAGGGGGATTAAGGCTTCTCCTATTAAGAAATTAAATTTCCTGGGAGGAGCCACGTACCCCAAAGCGGCAAGTTCAAACCTGACCCGTGGTCAGCTAAACAACAATGATAACTGCAACAAAAAAAGAGCTGGGTGTTGTGGCGGGCGCCTGGAGTCCCAGCTACTTGGGAGGCTGAGACAGAGAATCGCGTAAGCCCAAGAGTTTGAGGTTGCTGTGAGCTGTGATGCCACAGCACTCTCCCAAGGGCAACATAGTGAAACACTATCTAAAAAAAAAGAAGAAGAAAAAAAAAAAGGAAAAAAAAAAAGAAGAAGAAAAGAAATTAAATTTCCTTAATAAGGTTAATCATCCTGGATTCTCTGACTAGGCCCAATGTAATCACATGGCTCCTGAAATACGGAAGAGGGATGCAGAATGGGAGGTCAGAGTGATGCAAATAGAGAAGGACTGGACCTGCTACAGCTTGCTTTGAGGAGGGAGGGAAGGGGACCACAGCCAAAGAATGTGGGAAACCCCTAGAAGCTGGAAAATACAAGAAAATGAATTCTTCTCAGGGCCTCCAGAAAGAATACAGCCCTACTGACATCTTGATTTTATTTCAGTGAGACCCTATTGAACTTCTGACCTCCATACCTATAAGATAATAAATTTGTGTTGTTTTAAGCCACTAAGTTTGTGGTAACTTATTACAACCACTATAGAAAACTAATACAGTTAGGGAAATTTTTTTTTCTAAGCTCACATTTGATTAATAGGAATTTAAATCATCCTTACAGCTTTTGTTTAGCCTGATGATCAAATGTTATTACAGTCTTATTTCCTTTCCTTTCCTTATGATCTGAAAACATAGACATACATAATTTGGACTAGCATTGGTTAAACTTTAAGGAAGGTACAGTCTTTAGGGAAGCATTCTTCTACAATTAGCCAACAGCAGATTTGGAAGGTATTATTAAAGATCATCTAATTTTAGTAATGGAAATTAAAGTTGTGGAAAACATTAAGAAAATAAAATTATTATTATAGATGAAAATCGTACTGCTGCTGGGAATACCTCTAGACATTCTGAATTAGAACCCCAATGAAAATTGCATGACATTTTTGTTTGACTAATTTTAGATTTTACCTCTGGAAAACTTTTCTAGAAACATTGGCAAATAAAAGGAGCAAAGACCTTAACTATTTACTAAATGGGCCTTTGGTCTGGATTCCACCTCACACAACTATACACACACACACACATACAACATATATAGAGAGATAATTCTTCTGCACAAAAAACCCATAAATTTCTGAAGAACTAAATTTATTTTAAATTTATTGGAAGATACTACAGATTCTTAAGGATCTGCTGTGATGGAGATAAAACAGGGATTTGTGTAACTCAAAATAGTTTATTTATATAATTCTTAATATTTGTTTGTAAAATATGCTATATGCAAGACTTCATATAAAGCATTCTTGCCAAAGAAAACCCCTCAAACCACTAATTGAAATAACATGTTATGTGAAGTACAGAAGACAAGTGAACATGTTAAATGACAAATCATTTGTAAAAAGATAGATTTGTAGATTTAAAGAGGCCTAGACACCTATTAACCAATTATAATGTGCAGATCTTATTTGGATCAGGATTCAAACAAACAAATAATTTATGCTATTTATAAGAAAACTTTTTTTTAATTGAATCATAGCTGTGTACAATAATTCAATCATGGGGTACAGTGTGTGGGCTTCACATACAATCTGAGATATTTTCATCAACCTGATTGACATAACATTCATGAGATTTTCTCATTTACTATGTGAAAACATTTTTTGATCCGTATTTAGAAGTTTTCTCCTGACCCTTCAAATATGGACCACAAGTGTGATCTCACCCTTTATCCTCTCTCCCCCCTCCTTCTCCCTCCCCTTCCCTCCCTCTCCCCTTTCCTCGCCTTCTTGTGCAATAATTGGGTTGTAGCCTTCACTTGAAACATAAATTTGAATGCTTAATGGATACTTGGTAATGTTAAGAAATTTTTATTGCCTTTTACCTGTTTTTAAAGTCTTTACCTTTTAGAGACACATGCTGAAATATTGTTCGACAAATACATGTAATATGACATCTGAGATTTGCTTCCAAAAAAATATGAGAGGGAGAGAAGGGAATGGGGTCATAAAAGAAACAAGACTGGCCATGGAGCTGGGTGATGGGCCAGTGGGTTTTTATTATACTCTTCTATCTGCTTTATTCTGTTTGAAATTCTCCATAATAGTTTCTAAAAATAAATACTAAAAAAATTTTATATGATGTCTTACATGTCCAATTTTTATGCCTTATCACCCTTCACAGGATCAATATTTAAATGAAATCACTTTTCACAAAAACAGTTGCTATGAATGTTGACATGTAGATGACATAAAAGTGTGTTGGAAAAAGACAATTTTTCTTCTTTTTTTTGGTTTAATATTTGTTTTGTTTTGTTTTGCTTTTTTAATGGGAAGACAAGCTTCACTCTAGGAGAGAAATCATATCCAACCTTTTTCACTCCCCTCTCCTAGAGGATGCCTGAAATTTTCAAATGACCTTTGTATTTAGTAATTCAATCTTCTCTGCAAGAGATACAGGTACCTGATGAGTACTCCTGCACATTGAGCAGGTTCTTGTAATCTCTACTGAGTACTCTGATGTACTGCATATAGTTCTATACTTTGCATATTCCTGTATACTACTGAGAAAGTCAGTCTACTCTCCAACTTCTATACTCTCTACTGAGTACTCCCACACACTGCTGAGGAATAGAAGTACTCTTTGGGGGTTTGTGTAGGAAGGGAGCCGTAGGAGGACTAGGAAGATGCTTGAGATAAAATAACTGGAACAAAACTTCAGGACAAAAAGTTGGACTGAAAATTATTATTCACTGTTGAACACCAAAGCCTGGGGGGGTTCCCATTTTGTTAGGTGGTCCTTGCCCACTCTTCATCTCATCCCATTTTCCCCTACTTTCTTGAGGCTATGAATCCAAGATCTAATGAGCAAAAGGAAGAAGCTAGACATATTGAAAGAGTTGAGAAGTTAAGCCTTTGGGTAGAAAATATGCCTGAGTCTGATCACAACAAGGGAAGGGAGACAGAGGAAAAGTTACTCCTGCCTAAAGCTCAACATCCCAGGTGGACCGATGGTGCCTGGAACATATGAGCAAAGGAGACACGCTGGAGCTGCAACACAGGGGGTGGGGGTTGGAAAGGAGACATTTGGGAACTGAGAGCTAGATGAAGGGTATTTCCTGACATCTCTTGTTAGCAAAGGCAAGGTGTTATTTTTTGCTCTTCTTTTCTGATCCTCTCCCACATTTTCTTCTAGATAAGGAAAGGGAAGAGAAAAAAAATAAAGTGACCATCCCCCCCTAGAGGAAAGAAGCTGAGATTTCTCCCCTACCCTTAGCTCCTTCTTTGGGTCACACTTTAAAAGCTGTGGTTCCCACACTTAGTGCATCAGAATCAGAGTTTGTCAAAACTTGCTAGGCCCCATCGCCAGTGGTTCTGATCCTGTAGGGCTGGGGTGGAGACCAAGAATTTGCATTTCCAACAAGTTCCAACCCTCACAGGTTTCGCTGCTGCTGCTGCTGCTGCTGCTGCTGCTAGCCCAAGCCAAGCTTTTAAGAACAATTGCTCTAAATAGGAGTTGATGAAAGCTCTGCCAAGGCCCCCAGCACCAATGCCCCCAGGACCGGAAGGTGAAGCTGAGAGGCCTTAAGCTTGGGACCCAGGAGGGTTGCCAGGGGGGTGTCAACGTCCTGGAAAAGTGAACAAATCAGCAACAAGTGAAGTAAAGGAGAATTTGGCTGGATTTCGGCTTCCTTACATTATCACAAAGTAAATGCTTTAAATTGGTGGATTGCTTTTTTGTTCTTTTAGTTGAAGATAATAAATATTTCTTGGGCAACCACTACGTGTCAGCCCCTGTTCCATGTTCCCTAATTAGTCTAATCTTAATTCTCTTAGCAACAACTTTATAAGGTAATGTTATTACACTAGTTTTACAGAAAAGGAAATAGGTTAAATAAATTGAGAGATCAACTGAACGACATTTGCTACTACTACATCTACTAACAACAAACTAATACAAGAAGCTTTACTATTACTAATCAGGTGGTAACATTTCATACAGGAGATGAGCAGAGAGTGTTAGATTGCCCACTATATGGAAATTTAAATTTTTCTCATGAAGGCTCAATAATTTGCGTCTATAAAACAAACTGAAAGTAGATTTAACCGAGAACAAAAGCATACAAGTTTTATTTACGTGCATATGGGCATGAGAGTTATGTAAAATATAAACAGTCAAAGAAACAGATAGTTGACGCTTTTATGCACATACCATCTTGAGGTTACATAAAGAATGTGCTGAGAGCTTGGAGCGTGGGAAACAGGTTTTGGTGGCAAAACAGGTTAGGGAGGGAGAGAGGAAAAAAGGCTTGGCCAGCAAAAGCAGTAATTGTTATGCAAATGAAACCTCACAGGTAGCAGCCCTCAGAAAGAATAAATGGTGTCAGACTCTCAATTAATCTTTCCCAGATTGGGACAAGGGGGGCTTTAGGGAAAGCTTGTTTGCATCTGTTTACCTCACTTTATTTCCTCTACAGATGCAAATGTCCCCTACAAAAGACAGCTTTTGCAGCGCTACTTCTATCTGCGACCCTCTGAACAGCCATCACAAAATATGTCATAAAAGTATATTTGCAGTGAAATATTTTGATTTCCTTCACCAGTCTAGTAAACTATTTCTGGGCTTGTTCTGAGGGGCTAGGTTCAAGTAAACTGAAGTTTTCTACAGCAAAACCAGGACCAGGATCACTACTTTAATTCTGGATGCTTCATGGTTTGCATAAGAAAG
Organism: Arctocebus calabarensis; assembly: GCA_963573935.1. NCBI lineage: Eukaryota > Metazoa > Chordata > Mammalia > Primates > Lorisidae > Arctocebus > Arctocebus calabarensis. The sequence goes on from CAUYON010208162.1 coordinate 6,293, forward strand.
GGCCAGGGCCCAGGGTGCATTGTGGCTCTCACCTATAATCCCGGCACCCTGGAGGCTGAGGCCAGAGGCATGTGAGGCTCTGTCACTATCAAAAATTTAGCCAGGAGTGGTGACAGTTGCCTGTAGTCCCAGTTACTACGGAGACTGAGGCAGGAGGAGTGCTTGAGCCCAGGAGTTTGAGGTTGCAGTAAACTATGACGATGCCACTGCACGCTAGTCCAGATGACGGAGCAAGACCCTGTCTTAAAAAAAAAAAAAGCCAGAACCAGTGAAAGGTAAGTCTTGTGAGAGACTGCATAAAAGCCTTTAGGTACAGAGGATGATGGTAAACACTGCCCAAGCAATGAATCTGGTTTCTCTTGCTATTTGGTGCAAATTTCATGACGACACAAGGAAAAGAGATGTATCCTTTTTACCATGTTGGTTGCTGAAGAAGATACAAAATCCAAAGAATTCTATCCATAGTGCCTTTAGTTAAATGAATTTCAAGAAAAATCCCATGTGGCCTGTGTTGAGACAAACACGTGCATAAGTCACAATTTTATCATGGTGCTAAGGAGAAAATCCAAAAGTCAGCCATTCAAATTGTGATCTTCATTTTCCTAGTTATTTGTTGGCACAAATCAACTTAGAATCCATTCCTTAACAGATTAAAAGGTTACATTCGTTTCCCAACAAGCTAGTTTCTACATGTGCTATTAAAGCTGTCGGAGTTTTTGTTTGGTTTGGTTTCATATTGTTACTGCTTCGATTCAATCCATGCAATAGACATGCTCAGCCTAAGAGGACATGAGGAAATGCAAACCTTTCTAAGCTGGGAAATCACTGCCATAAGAACATGGGGGGGGGGGAACCAAAGCTCAGCATTTGCCCAAGTAAAGGAAATATGGCAGGTTGAAAGCGCTCCTTTGCATGTGCATATGGGTGATGTTTTATAACTCTGATGAAGACACAGTTGTTTTGCATTTTTCAAGCACAGCAAACTACTTTGACTTTATAGTGTTTTATGAATCATTAGTGAAGCTGATGTTCCTCAGAGCCTGGCATTTTTCCTCCCAACTGTAACCAGCATCTGTTCCTCTTTGACTCCTAAGGTTGGAATCAAAGTTTTGGTGCACCAGCTGCAGCACCCACACCTGGAAACGGTGCTGGGGACCTTTGTTCATCCTTTTCCTGCAGCCCCCCCTGCCTCTCTTCCAAGAAGTGACACTGTCTCCAGTTCTTATTCACTGTGATGGTTTCTCTTTCCCAAAAGAAAATCTCTAGCTAGATTAGGTTGAACAGTTTTGCAGGTACAAAAAAAAAAAATGTTTAGCTCTCAGGCATTTCATATGGTTCAACCTAATAAAATGAAACAATCTGACTTCAGTTACATAGGGGAAAGGGCCTTTCAGAAGAGAGAGTTGGAATTATGGGGCAGATGTTTAAGTAAGAGCACTTAAGGGGCCTTTGCGGTGGGAGGGAAGGCTCCACATCTCTAATTACATCAGCCAAGGGTAATTTTATCTCAAACACAAAGAAAATTCCCTGACTCAGCCATTTCATAGTTGCAACCAACCCTGCCCAAAAAGTAACTGTGGGTGGCATGCGGTGCCACTAGCTGTAACCTTAGCACTCTGGGAGTTCAAGACTATCTTGAGCAAGAGCAATACAGTCTCTACTAAAAATAGGAATAATTAGTCAGGCATGGTAGTATGTGCTGGTAGTCCCAGCTACTCAGGAGGCTGAAGCAGGATGATCACTTGAGCCCAGGAGTTTGAGGTTGCTGTGAGTTAATCTGACACCATGGCACTCTAGCCTAGGCAACAGAGTGAGCCTCTGTTAAAAAAAGAAAAAGTAACTATGGCCTCAGGGGAAAAAAACGGTAAAATTCTTCCTCATTTTTCTTTCTATGGATGGAATGAGCAGCAACCAACTGCTAGAAAAAATCTTAAGGTGTCACATGCATTTTGGTCTCTTGCCTCTAGGAAGAAAGGCAGTGAAGGCTCTGATGCTATGTGCCCTCTGTGTTTGTAAATAAGTCAACAAAATGGTCCCAGCCACAGGAAAGATATGATATGGCTCTTCCATATCATCTCTTGATAGTGAAGAAAGTTGTGGGGTGATCAGGGTAAAGGTAATGTATAAGGAGAACAGATAAAGGCAGCCTAATGTCAGGGCTTTAACACAGGATACACAGTGATCAGATGGTGGGAGTGTCTGCCCCTGCACCCCTCAATATGTCTACTTTAGCTTGCCTGGCTGAGACTCAAAGCTTCTAACTAACACTTTTTCAAAGAACTAGAAATTATAAAAGAAAAGCCTCCAGGGTTGTTACAGACTTCTAGCTTTAACATAAAAAAAAGAAAAAAATACTGCAGTCTCAAAAATACATTGCTGCTCCACCACTAAGAAATACGGTTAAATAGCAAAATATTTCAGGCCCAGGCATGTGCATGCCAGATTGTCATGGAGGTGCTCAGGAAATTTCACCTCAAAATATGACTCCTTGGTATAAAGAGTATTTTGAATTACAGGCCCTTCCAGATCAAAAAAGCATTGGAAGGGGCTTTCCCTCTATCTGCATAAACCAGACTGATTGAAAGATCAAAGAGGGCAATTGACTTCACATCAATATACTGGAGGAAGGAAGACCAAGAATGCAACCAGACCAAGAATGCCAGACCTGGCCCAAATTATTTAAATATAATGATCTCAGGTTAATGTAATCTGCTTGGGTTAGTTTAATTTGCTAAGAAAAGCATATACAAGTCAATCTGTTATCTCATCCATTTATCCTCCCTAGCACCTTGTTTTCTCTAAACAGAGTTACCTGTACTCCTCAAATCCTCCTCCCCTCTAAAAGGCGTGTATAAAAATACCTAGATTCCATTGGGATCTTCAGTAATCACTCTGTGATTATTCCCCATGTACACCATAAATAAACCTTTCTCTTATTAATCTGCCTTAATTGTGAGTTGATTTTCAGCAAACTTTCAGGGGTTGATCTTCATTGAACTTTCAGGGTAAGTTTCCCCTCACCCCTACAGTTTGGCTTAGTAGAATCTCAAAGCTACTTTGCTATTATTCTGAAGGCCACAGTGAAAAGAATGGAGAGTCTGGCCAGCCAGGTACATGGTGATAAGATATCTTAATTTATCAGTCAAACTCCTGGTTTTCCTCACTCTGTGGGCTCCAGTTGCACAGATGATTAAAAGATCATTGTCCTTTCCAAATTTAAGAGTAATGAGAGAAATGGTTTTTGTGAGTGACTCTGACATTGGTACATTTTTTGGTTTTCTGTGGTATGAATATTCATACAGTTTGATTTCCTGGCCTCTCAGAAATAGCCTTTTTTGTTGTCCTTTCTTTTGTCATTGTCTTTCTATGTTGTTTTGTCATAAAGAGGGTTACTGCTGGGTAGAACATGGGCCTAGCACCCCATAAGCCCAACAGTTTCAGCCAGCCCTAGAGTCTATTAAGGCAAACTTTGCTGCAGGCTGAGGTCCATCAGAGAAAGAAAAGTATGAGGTTTCCCTCTTATTCTGTTGTTTGTCCCTGAACTTGTCTTGTAACTGAATGGATTTTTCTCCTCCACCATCTGGGGGTGGGCAAGTTTTTTCAGAAAAATGTCAGGCAGCCAATCTGAAAAGATTGGGAATCTGACACTTGTTAACACACTCTTTGTATTGAACATGTCAAGCTTAAGGGGAAGTCTTTGTCTTAAAATGTCCTGCCCTCTTTGTTACCTTGTCTATTTCTGAGAGTGAATAGTTGGGAATCTTGGAAATTGCCTTTTCTGTGTCCTTTGCAGGCTAAACTTTGAAAATTACCACCTAGGTTTTCTATGAAGAGACATTGGATTGAGTCGCTTTATGAATAAATATACCATTGAGATTGAGGACCAAAAGATGGACCCTTTATATTAAAAGACTTCTAAATTTTCTTACAAAAATAAATTTCGAGATCTTTTATTTGAAACAATCACCTTATTTGTATTAACGGACAAATTAGATTTTAAAGACACATAATATTGTGGCTAGCCTAAAAAATTCTCTTGACAAAATTGAAGAACAAATATCTGATTAAAAACAAAGATTAAAAAATCCTTCGAATGCTGCCCCTGTGGGAATAACAGCACATGACAATTTACCTTGTGCCCTAATAGTTAAAGCTCTATGCTATCACCTCAGCAACCTAGGTTTGATTCCCAGACAGACAATGAGCTTATTCTGGTTTGATATTTGTATAGCTTTCACCATTCATTGGTTCTCTTCCTTTTCATACACAGCTTTTGCTTTCCTGTATTCTGTGGAGCCAGTTGAAAAGCTGGGACCCTAGAAAATACAACTGGACAAAATTGTGGGTTACACCTCATTTATGGCTTTTCTTTCTTTTAGCTGTCTTTGTGCAGTTTTTCTGTATATTGTAAAAACTGTTCCCCACCTTTTTAAAGACATCTCTTACTTCCTTGATTAAACTGTAACCTTGGTTAAGGTTTATTGTTGTCACTTAAAAGGATAAAGAAAAAAAAGGATACTTTAGTTTAAAAGTTTAAAAGCAAAAACGTGGGCTGTTCATGCCAGCTAAAGTTTGCTTCATTCATCTTCACTTCTTTCCACTCTTCCTCTTTGCTGATCATGGAATTTGGCCAATCAAAGGTGGCCAACTGTTCAAAACTATATTTAAGTAAGACAAATGCTGAACTGTAACAAATCCAGCTGTTTCTATACCTCGCTTCCATTTTCTTTACACCACTTTCTCTTTTCTGTCCACGAATCTTCTCAGCATTAGAGTCTCTCTGAATCTGTTATAGTTCCGCAGCCCAATTTATGAATTGCTTCTTGCCCAATTAAACTCTGTTAAATTTAATTTTTATCAAAAGTGGGTTCTAAGATAGAGCTTCCCAGGAGCACTCAGAGTCCAAGCAAGATACCTGCTGGACCTGTTGTCCTTTGCTCTCTCATTGCAACTGAGGCTCGTGGGTAAATTCTCTGAGATTCCAAAGTGCCATAGATGTGTGCTCTGAGATTTCTAAGTTTGAGCAAATTTTTGATCTTGTGTTCAAAAGTTTACAACAGAAACTCACATACATCTGGGATCAGATTGACTCTGATAATTGATTAACGTAGGTTCGGCTAGAGGCCTCAAATGTCTGACTGGATCAGGCAGAAACTAACAGTAAATGACAATACTACAAGGGGTGTGAACTCCAGCTTTGTGGAATTCACAGAGATTTCTGTGTTCTATTCCTTTATTCCTTTTTCTTATGTACTTAAGTAAAGAAAAAAAAATTACTGCCTAAGTTAATTATGGAAATATAAGAACCAAAGCGAAGGTTCAAGTTGAAAATGGGATCCCTAATTTCTGAAGAACTCAGTACTCTACTTTCTGCCTATGCCTACCTATACATGTGCAAGTATTAGACCCTGGAAGTAGCAAACACAGAAATGGCAAAATCTTACTAAAGGCAAATTGTTACCTAGCCAGTAATTGTTTAAACCAGTAAAATAGGTACTTAAAAGAATGATAGTCTGAATAAAAGAAAGTAATAGTAAGAGCCTGCAAATAAATTCTTAAAAGAGCTATTAGAATTGCTTCTGGTCAGGTACAGTGGCTGATGCCTGTAATCATAGCACTCTGGGAGGCCAAAAAGAGTAGATTGCCTGAGTTCAGGACTTCAAGACTAGCCTGAGCAAGAGCAAGACCACATCTCTAAACATAGCCAGGCATTGTGGCAGATACCTATAGTCCGAGCAACTTCGGAAGCTGAGACAAGAGGATCACTTGAGCCCAAGAGTTTGAGGTTGCTGTGAGCTATGACACCACAACACTCTGTCTCAAAAAAAAAAAAGAACTCCTTTTGTGTGTATGTCTATATGTCTATGTCTTTATTTATGTCATTTGTAAGTGATATTTTACTGCCAAATTATATCAAAGGAGCACTAATTAACTTAAAATAATAAGTGCTTAAATCAAATATTTTATTAAGAAGATAGAAAATAACTCAAATGGTTTTTCATTCATGTGACTTTAAAAATACAGCAATTCAAAGGACGAAGGGGGTTGGGGTCTTGGTGTGTACCACAGCTTTTGGGGGCAAGACACGATTGTAAGAGGGACTTTACCTAACAAATGCAATCAGTATAATTGATTTCTTGCACCCTCAACAATAAAATGAATCCCCAACAATAAAAAAAATAAATTTAAGCTTTTGAGTGAGTAGTACTATTATACCTATTTTATACCTATTTACCTATATTATACCTATTATACCTATTTAAGTGAAATTTAAGTTTTTGTGTGAGTAGTACTATTATACCTACCTTGAATGTCTTGCTTGTACTGTATTACATCATACCTTTGTTTAATTCTTAAAAAACTGTTCACTTGTTAAATAATAATAATAATATAGCAATTGACCTCTGTTCAACTCTCCTTTCTTTTCTTTCCCACTTTTTTTTTTTTTGAGACAGAGTCTCACTTTGTCACCCTCAGTAGAGTGTGATGGCATCATAGCTCACAGCAACCTCAAACTCTTGGGCTCAAGCGATTCTCTTGCCTCAGCCTCCTGGGTAGCTGGGACTACAGGTGCCCACCACACCTGGCTATTTTTAGCAATGGGGTCTCTTGCTAGGACTATTCTCAAACCCATGAGCTCAGCAATCCACCCGCCTCAGCCTTCCACAGTGCTAGGATTACAGGCATAAGCCACTGAGACTGGCCCTCAACTTTCTTTTCAATTCTGTTACACCCTGATTCACAATTTCTCTTTACATTCACCTTCAGATGGAGATGGTTAACATGGACCTGAATACTTCAGATACTATGAGTCTCCTTCAATATTCTCTCAAATCCTAAAAGTTGATTTCTCTATAATTTTTTATCAAGAGATTCACTCTTGTTCAGTACATTGATGATATTTTACTTTGTCAACAGATGCTCTTTCATTCTTCATTTTTGGGGATTTGTTTGTTTGTTTTTGAGGCAGAATCTCACTTTGTTCCCTTCAGGAGAGTGCCATAGCCTCATAGCTCACAGCAACCTCATACTCTTAGACTCAAGTAATCCTCCTGCCCCAGGCTCCCAAGTAGCCGGGACTACAGGTGCCTGCCACAACACCCGACTGTTTTTAAAGATAGGATCTTGCTCTAGCTCAGGCTGGTCTTGAACTTGCAAGCTCAGGCAGTCTACCCACCTTGGCCTTCCAGAGTGCTCAGATTACAGGTATGAGCCACCATACCCGACCTCAACTCTTTCATTCTATTAAATACTCTAGCTGAATGAGGCCATAAAGCCTCTAGGTCTGGACTCCGGTGTGTACAGACAAGTAGGGCATAAGATATCTTAGGACACTCAAAAGCTCAATCCCAAATGCCTTGAGTCAATTTTGGCATAGCCCTCTCTAGATCTTGCACATTGACAAAAGGAAAAGTGGTCATTATATACAGACTCCAAATATGTCTTTTGAGTTTGCCACACAGTTAGCACAATTTGTAAATCTCATTTTTTTTTTTTTTGAGACAGAGTCTCATCATGTTGCCCTGGGTAAAGTGCCATGGTGTCACAGCTCACAGCAACCTCAAACTTTAGAGCTGAAGAGATTCTCTTGCCTCAGCCTCCCAAGTAGCTGGGACTACAGGTGCCTCACACAAAGCCCAGGTATTTTTTTGTTGTTGTAGTTGTCATTGTTGTTTAGCAGGCCCAGGCCAGGTTCAAATCCACCAGCCATGGTGTATGCTGCTGACACCCTACCCACTGAGCTACTGGCACTAAGTCTAAATCTCATTTCTTAATTTCTGCTGACACTCCTGTTGCCAATGGACCCATAATATCAAGTAGACTATATATTGGCCAAAGAGACTCACTGTGGCCCCTTTTATTATTAACTTTTTGACTTGCACTTATCTCCCATCACATGGGACATAGGTACAAATACAAAATAATTAAGAAAAATACATATATAGTTGGTACTGCCCTGAGATCTATAATATCTGACCAACGTATTTCCCAGTGCACTGTTTGTAAATCTCACCAAATCTATGGATGAAATGAACACTCTCCAAGAAGCCTCCAAAAACCTAGACTGTTCCCTTTGGCACTTCCAAACTTAATTTACAAATTTACCTCCAGCTTCAGGTTTTTCTCGCTGTTTAGTTATTTCTTGCACAATTAGTGAATAGACTGAATTCTATCCAACTAGGCATGCTGATGCTACAATAGTGGTAAAGAAATTTGTAACTGAGATTATTCCTTGTTTTAGTATTCCTTTATGGGTTGAGTCAGATCAAGAGACTCATTTTACAGCAGAAATAAACCACTTGCTTGCGAAGGCTCAGGGGCACTTATTAAAATCCCATACCCACTCAATGGGCTAGGCGCTAGCCACGTACACCTGAGCTATGGGTTCGAATCCAGCCTGGGCTCGCCAAACAACAATGACGGCTGCAACCAAAAAAAAAAAAAAAATCCCATACCCAATATCATCCCTAATCCTCCAGGCAAGTAGATATAAAAATCTAGAAATAAAAATTATTTTGAGAAAAATCTGTGAAGACGCTGGACTTCAATACCCAGACACATAACATTTGGTCCTTACAAAAAACTGAAATGCTTCAATTAGGAGACATGGTTTAACCTCTTTTGAAATAGTACTCTGTCACCCATGCCTACAGACATCTATAAACTTTCTATTCCTGACTGAGCACTATGGAAACTTAAATGAACAATTCAATACATACAGATGCTGAATATGTTTGGAGGATGTCAACAACAGGTGAAAGGAGCATAGCCTCCACCAAACTGACAGGACTTGTCATCCTGTTTGACCAAAACATCATGCATACATCAAAGTTCTTAGACGATACATGCTGTTACCTTGCTAGGAAAGCCCTTACAAAGTATTGTCAACTACCTATGGTGCCATAAAAATAAAAGAAAAATCCTCCTTGATTCATATGAGCCATGCTAAACTATGCCACACCAAGACAATTGGAGGTTGCCCCCTATAAATGACCTGAAAGTAAGGACTTCTAGGCCTAGTTTCTAGGCTCTTGAATCAAGTGACTTCATGAAGTAGACAGCTTTTTCCCAAGATCATGATCAAGAAACCCCATTTTTCATCTAAATTTTTTTTCTTTTTACCTCCCCCCCCCCACAATGGCTCTTTTTAAACATGTCTTCCTTCTAACCTTTCCCTTCAAGGATTGCACATTGGAAGCTGAATAGAGATCCCCTCGACCTATCCTATTCTCCCTTTTACCTTCCACTGTGACTTTTCTTTCAAAGTATGCCTTGCTCTCACTAACGTTTACTGTTTTTCCAGCAGGTCAGGCACAGACACAGTCTTTGTACCAGTTTTTCAAAGTCTGGCCACAGTCTAATTGCTGGTTATGCCACCATGCAAAGGAACCTGAGCTCACTTGGTTTCTGCCAATGTGAGTACCTGGTGGACCCAGCCCAGAAGGTGGTTGTGTGACAAGATGTGACATTCTCAGCCAGAGAAAAAACATCATGTTGCCATGCTGCTTCTCTTGCTGCTGAGTCAACTAGACACAGTAAAACCTCTGTGCAAGTTCAAGAACTGTCTTTTCCTCAGGTTATGTCACTAGAAAGAATTCTTATCTTCTCTAGGTGACATACTAGGGCAATAGTGTAATCAAACTCTAGGATTTGACTCCACAGAATGACATTCGTGCACCCTTAGATGATTCTGACGCTAACACTCATGATGTTGATGATTGTCAAATCACCAGATGTTATAAAAGGCCTTCAAACCAGGCCTCGACAACTTGAGGTAGTTCATTTGCTTGCATTGTTAAGTTGCCAAACATTAAATATTATATATGGATGGACCAAAATCTGGACGGACTTGGTTAAGTGACAGAACTAAGCCCTGTAACTGCCAGAACCAGACCAAAGATCTTGAATATCAAATATATCACAACCTGTTCTGTTCCCATAGACTGGCAGGGACACATGGAAACGAGATATGGAAGTTCCAACGAGGAAGAAGAGGGACAGCGAACTCCAAACTGGGAGGTCACAGGTTCTAATCTAGCCTTATCTATAAACTACAATGGTTTTTATTGTGTGGGGCTAAAAGTATATAAGTGGTTCCCACTGAGATGGTCAGGACACAGTGGACTTGGTTATCTGACACCCACTGTTACCAGTTACTCAACTTTAAATGCCAGTCAAATTACAAACTTGGGTTCTTTTGTTCATAAAACAGTACCAAGCAAAAGTATTAGATGTAATATTATTAAGCCCACTTGTATCTTACAATTCTAAGTTCCTTTTGGTGCTCGGAACGCTGTCTGCCATTTGGAACTCATGAGATTGAAAAGGCAGTTTTGAATCTCTCCATGATAATAGAACAAGAGTTCAATATCACCATGCTAGCATTGGAAGCACTTTAGTTAGAAATCAGCAGCCTAGACTCTTTTGTATTTGAAAACTGCTGCATCCTGAGTGCCCTGACAGCCTAACAGGAAGGAGCTTGCATGATTGTGGGTGAAAAAAATGCTGCTTCTACATAAAACCACACAAGGCAAATAGAAACTGCAATTATACTTCTTAAAGGACAAGATAAATATATCTCCCTGAGATTAATGAAGACCTATTTCCAAGAATGGAGAACTGATTTACTGGGGTGCAGGGAAATGTATGTAGATCTGTTCTTTTCCCCTTATTTATTCTCATTCTGATTTATGTTCTTAACTCCCTGTCCAGATCTCTTGTTACTTGACTCCTAACCAGATCTCTCTCTCCACAGCCACCAACTCAGCTTTTAATGTGCAAAACTTCCTGAAAGTCCCAGACAAGGGAAATAAATTCCACCCTAAAATATGACTCCTTGGTATAAAGATTATTTTGAATTTACAGGCCCTTCAAGATCAAAAAAGCAGTGGAAGGGCTTTCCTTCTATCTGCATAAACCAGACTGACCAGTCAAAAGATCAAGGGGCAACTGACTCCCCTTCTTCAAAACCATTTAAATATAACACCTGCGGCCAGGCACAGTGGCTCATGCCTGTAATTCTAGCACTCTGGGAGGCCAAGGCCAGAGGATATCTTAAGCTCTTGAGTTCAAGACTGGCCTGAGCTAGAGTGAGATCTCTAAAAATTGCCTGTCGTTCTGGCTGGCTCCTGTAGCCCCAGCTACTTGGGAGGCTGAGGTAAGAGGATGGCTTGAGCCCAAGAGTTTGAGGTGGCTATGAGCCATGATGCCATTGTACTCTACTGGGGGTGACAAAGTGAGACTCTCAAAGTGAGTCTCAAAAAAATATATATATACAATACCTGTTTCTCAGGTTAATTTAATTTGCTAGAGAATCATATACAAATCAATCTGTTTTTCCCATCCATTTATCCTCCCTAGCACCACTTGCTCCCCTTAAATAGAATTACCTGTACTCCTTATCTTCCCTCCTCCTCTCTAAACGGCATGTATAAAAATATCTGGATCCCATTGGGATATTGGGTAATCATTATGTGATTCTTCCCATATGTATGGTAAATAAACCTTTCTCTTATTAATCTGGCTTTATTGTGAATTGGTCTTTCAGCAAACTTTCAGGGGGAAGAGCAAGTTTCTGTTCACTCCTACAGTGACTGGAGCAGCCCACCCTCAGGGTTACTCTGGCAATTCTGGGGGGGGGCACCAGAGAAGATCCTCAAGCCCCCACCTTCATTACCACCCAAATCTTCTGGATAAAATGACTGAGCCATGAACTGACACATGTGAGAGATAGTGCTGATTCAAAGCCTTAGTACCTCAAAATCATTGCGTCCCCAACATCAGAGCTAACACAGCAAACCCTTTTGTCTCCTTTGTATCCCTAGGCTTTATTAATTAGAGATTTCAGATAGCTTGGCTACCTTTTCAGCAGTTGACATTTTTCCCAAATTATTATTCTCTTAGCAGATATGGTTTGGCAAACATTTACTGAGACATTATTTCCACTCACTGAGCCTCAGTTTCCTTATATGCAAAATGGAGATTACATTAATACAGATCTCATAAGGTTGTTGTGCAGATTAAGTGAAATATTGAATGTAAAGTGTTCCTGGGCCATAAGGAACACTTAATTAACACTTAATTTTATTTTGTTATTATTATATTTTAGTTATTACTATTATAAATACAATAGCCTCTCCTTATCTGCAATTTTGCTTTCCAGGGTTTCAAGTACCCATGGCCAACCACAGTCTGAAAATATTAAATGGAAAATTTCAGAAATAAACAATTCACAAGTTTTTAATTTTGCACCATTTTGAGTAGCATGATGAAATTATGATTTCTCATCCATACAGTCCTATCCCTCCTGGGATGTGAATTTTCCCTTTGTCCAGCAGATCCATGCTGTCTGTGCTACACACCTTGTTAGTCATTTGGTAGATGCCTCGGTCATCAGATCAACTGTCATGGCACTGCAGTAATGTGTTCAAGAAATACTTATTTCACTTAGTAATGGCCTCAAAGAGCAAGCATAGTGATGCTGGCAATTCAAATATGCCAAACAAGCTATAAAGTGCTTTCTTTAAGTGAAAAGGTGAAAGTTCTCAATTTAAGGAAAGAAAAAAATAATTTTTATTACAGGATATTGTTATAATTGTTCTATTTTATTATTATCTTTTGTTGTGAATCTCTTACTATACTTAGTTTATAAGTTAAACTTTATCATTGTATGTATACATTGGAAAAACACAGAATATATAATGTTCAGTACTATCTATGGTTTCAGACACCCACTGAGAGTCTTAGAATATACCTCTTGCAGAGGGGACTACTATAGTACTAATTACATGATATATTAGGTATTCTCCTGGAAGAGATGAGAGTCTCTGCCTCAAAGGGACTGCAAGTCTGACAGGAGAGAAGCAGAGACATAAACAATCAATAGTGATATCTAATTTGAGTGGTGCCTGCTGTACAAAAGGTATCTGGAGTGGTTAATCTAGGCAAATAGGAGAAGAGTAAGACTCAGGGAATTGGGCCTGTGAGACCTTGGTATGTCTATTCACTATACCAGATGAGAAGGTGTCTACAAAAGTCAGGTAAGCTTGAGAAGGGCCCCACAAAAGAGTATGGACAGACTTTTCTCATCTGGTTGTCAGACTTCCATGAGCTAGAGATGCACAATTTCTATCCACTTCGCCAAACACTCATAACAGAGGAAGGCCAATGTATTAGAGGTCAGGATCAGTTGGGGCCACATAAAGTATGACAAAGCCCATCCACCTCAGTCAAAGGTACAAATAGCATGCCTTACTAGAAAATACAACCAGCAGAAAGTTACCTGATACATTTCCCTAAGAAATTTGATGATCTTTTTCCAAATTTCATGAAGCTGATGCTTTCACAGAGTAGGAAGTATTCAGCTCTTGCTATTGTCAATGCAAACAAATGAGGCAAAAATCTCAATCAATGTAGGTTTATTAAGCCAAGATTTTGAGGATAGAACCAGAAAAATATGAACCACAGATGAGCTGTGGCTGTTTTCTGAAGGTGAGGTTGGAACCTTCAGCATTTTTAAGGCATACAGAGAAGAAGAAAAAAGGCTGAGGGGGGCCTGATGAGGCCCTAGAAATCTACATTTTGCATAAAATAAGGGAGTGAAGAGAACATTGATTATGTAGATGTTTCTGAGTAGGTGGAAGAATGTCTGATTCTGTCTTGTCTCCAGTCCTGTTAACTATAAGATTAAGTTGTAATACATTATTAGTGTGGAATAAATAAGCTTTAATTTTAGATGCTAACCATATGTATAATTTGCATGTCGTTGCTTATGTGAGGTTATTGAGAGTTTTCCCTAAGGAATAATTTATATAGGGTTAGTTCTTCACAGGTGCCTGGGCTTTTAACTTCTCTTTTGCATAAGAAGTTGAGTTGGCGGGGGTGGCCCTGAGACTTTTATTTTCTTTTTATACTTTCAAAATACCATAGGATAGGAGGTAAGACTTCCCAAATGACTGTATAAGGAGTACATAAAATCATCTCCCCAGAAAAACAGGGATAAAACTAGGGGAAACTGTCAAAATCAACTATTAAAGACTCTGGAAATTGACCAAAGAGCATACAATAAATTGTGAGGCATTAATTCTAAAATATCTACTGAATCTCAGTAAGAAAAACAAGAGCTTATGGCATTTGAGCCAGGTGCTATCCCAACCCCTCCAGTCTTGTGTTGTGGATGATCTATTCTGGGTGGTTGGGGCAGCCCATGGAGACCAGTAGCTCTCATCCTCCTTCATGTCCAATTTCATGAGTTATAGGTTGGCACATGAAGGCCAGCAGCTCTTCCACCCTGTCCCCAGCCCTCAGCTCTGGATCCATCACACAGAGTTGACTCTGAGAAGGAAGAAAAGGTCATAACGAATAGCAGCTCCTAATGTCCCCATGGCTCCAATTGTCCTTGTGGGTGGGAGTATGGGAAACTGTGAAGACCCAGAGATCTGAGGCCCTGCCTAAAAGAGATGACTTTATTTGCAACAAAACGTGGAGAAATCTATGCCAGGAGATATTGTTGAAAACAATAGAGATTGTATTGGCTAGAAATTAGAGGTTAATAGCTCCATGGTATTTGTACAGGCAAATAAAATAGCAGGGCAGCCTGAAGTTTAACAAGGATATCTGGCAAAAGAGATGGTCAAAGAGAGCCAGAGAGCTCTCATATGAACTCCTAATCCTAGACTAAATGTAGAACATACTTACAAATTCTCTAAACTTTGAAGGTAGTTCCCAATCCACACACAGACTAATCCAATAGCAAAGAGTTGAAGGCTTACTGGCTCAGGTGGCATAAACATAACCTCTCGCCAATGATAGACTCACCAATAAGCTAGTCTGAACAGGGATGACTTCTAGGAAACCAGGGTAAGAATAAAGGAAAAAACTGAGCAGTCATATCATAGGCTGTGCACAGCAAGAAAAACAGATTTCACAGAATTATCCCAGGCAAGTCACTTAAACAAATAAGTAAACAAAAAATACCAGCAGTAACAATAAGAAGCCTGGAAGGAGGGTATGTGAAACAGGGTAATCAAAATCCAGAGTTAGTGCAATATATTCTTGAAAACTCACAATTTTTCCAAAGAACAGTAAGATAGTCAAAGAAAAGGGAAATGACCCATGCACAGGGAAATTCAAGCAATATAAACTACCAGATTTGGACTTAGCAAAGGAAGATTTCAAAGCAACTATTATAAATATGTTCAAAAATGAAAGGAGAGCATGTATAAAGAAATAAAGACAAATATGATCACAATGGCTCATGAAATAAAGATTATCAGCAAAAGGATAAACATTTTCAAAAGAACCAAAGGGAAGTTCTCTGCCATGTGAGGACACAGCAAGAGGAACCATCTATGATGCAGAAAGCAAACCTTCACTAGATAGTGAATATGTTGGCTCCTTGACCTTGGACTCCACAAACAAAAAACCAGAGGGGCTCCAAGAGGTGGACTAGAGACATCTCCTCATCAGCTTCTCTCAGCTACTTCAACACCTAAATACAGAAACAAGGAAAATCAAGGAGGAAAAGGAAATGAGAAGAGTAAGTAGGGGAAGGAAGTGAAGAAGAAGAACATGAAGAAGAATGAACAAAACAATTCTGCAACATGAAAAACCAGAACAGATCAACCTCCCCAAGGGATCATGAGGCAGCTACCATAGAGGATCCCACCTATAAAGAAATTATGAGAATGAGAGAAACGGAATTTAAAGTATGGATGAAAACAATGATGAAAGGAATTGAAGGGAAAGTGGAAAAACACCAAAAGGAAATCCAAAAATTGACCCAAGAAATAAATGAAGGACATGATGAAATTAGAAAAGATAGATCAGAGCTTAAAGATTGAAGGAGCTATTCAGGAAACTTAAAGAAGCAGTAAAAAGTATCCATAACAGATTAGACCATGGAGAAGACAGAATTTCAGAGCTAGAGGATAAGGCTCTTAAGGTAACTCACACATTTAAAGAGGCCAAAAAGAAGAGAGTAAAAGCAGAGTAATTTCTTAGAGAATTATAGGACTTGACAAAGCATTCAAACATGTGAATTATAGGTTTCCCTAAGAAGAAGAAGGAAAATGACCCAAAGGTCTGGAAGCCCTACTGGAAGAAATCATAATTGATAATTTCCCAAGCATCACCAAAGGTTCAGACACACTCCTTTTAAATGGATATCAAACCCCAGTTCATCCCAATACAAACAGAAGAACACCTAGACACATTGTAATGAACCTGGCCCAGTAAAAATAAAAGAAAAAATTCTATAAGCAACCAGGAGTAGTCACCAATTGACCTACAGGGGCAGATCCATCAGGGTGACAGCAGACTTTTCAGCTGAAACTTTATAGGCCAAAACAGGTTGATCAACTTTTTTTTTAGACAGAGTTTCACTTTGTCACTCTCAGTAGAGTGCTATGGCATCATAGCTCACAGCAACCTCAAACTCTTGGGCTCAAGTGATACTCTTGCCTCAGCCTCCCAAGTAGCTGGGACTACAGGCACCTGCCACAACACTGAGGTATTTTCAGAGATGTGGTCTTGCTCTTGTTCAGGCTGGTCTTGAAGTCCTGAGCTCAGGCAATCCACTCTCTTTGGTCCCCCAGAGTGCTAGGATTACAGGCGTGAGCCACCACACCAGGCTTCCTTTAGCTTTCTTAAACAAAACAATTTTCAGCATAAGATTCTGTATTCTGCCAAACTAAGTAAATGTCATATTCAGTGAAGAAATCAAATCTTTTACAGAAAAGCAATGATTGAGAAAATGCGCCACTGCAAGATCAGCTCTGCAGAAGTACTCAGACCCATATTACAAACAGACCATCACAATGGGCTATCAGCAAAGTAAAGACACCTGGAAATAAAAGGTCAAAGCCAAGCCTCCACATGGCCCAAGTGATAAAACTAAGTGACAGATAGCTATAAAACCAGACAAATGGAACTCCACCATATTTATCAATTCTCTCAATAAATGTGAATGGCTTGAATTCCCCACTGGACAGAACCTCTAAACAAAAACTAAACAAAGAAATAAGGGAGTTAAATGTGACTACAGAACTACTTACTAGGCTTAATAGACATATATAGAACATGTCACCCACCCCAAACTATTGAGTATACATTCTTCTCATCAGCTCACAGACCATACTCCAAAATTGATCATATAATAGAAAACAAATCAAACATCAACAAAATTAAAATAATAGAAATTATACCTTGTAGCTTTTCAGACACAAGGAATAAAGGTAAAACTCAGCTCCAATAAAAACCTTCATCCCCACACAAAAGCATGGAAACTAAACAGCCTTATGCTGAACAACAGCTGGGTCAGAAAGGAGATAAAGAAGGAAATTATTAGATTACTCTAACATAATGACAATAAAGCCACAAGCTATCAAAACCTGTGGAGCAGGGCAGCACCTGTGGCTCACTCACTGAGGCACGGGCCCCATATACCGAGGGTGGTGGGTTCAAACCCAGCCCCGGTGAACTGCAACAATAACAACAACGAAAAATAGCCAAGTGTTGTGGCAGGCACCTGTTGTCCCAGCTACTCAGGAGGCTGAGGCAAGAGAATGGCCTAAGCCCAGGAGTTGGAGGTTGCTGTTAGGTGTGTGATGCCACAGCACTCTACCGAGGGCAATAAAGTGTGACTCTGTCTCTACCAAAAAAAAAAAAAAACCTATGGGGTGCTGCAAAAGAAGTCGTAGGAGGGAAGCGCCTGTGGCTCAAAGGAGTAGGGTGCTGGCCCCATATGCCGGAGGTGGTGGGTTCAAACCCAGCCCCAGCCAAAAACTGCCAAAAAAAAAAAAGAAGAAGAAGAAGAAAAGAAGTCGTAAGAGTGAAATTTATCACATTAGATGTCCACATCCAAAAAGCAGAAAGAGTGCACATAAACAACCTAGTGAGTCATCTCAAGGAGCTGGAAAAGGAAGAGTAATCCAATCCCAAACCTAGCAGAAGAAAAGAAATACCCAAAATTAGATCAGAAAAAAATTAAATTGAAAACAAGGATCATTAAGAAAATTAATAAAACAAAAAGTTGGTTTTTCAAAAAGATAAACAAAATCAATAAACCTTTGGGCAGATTAACTAGAAGCAAAAAAGTAACGTCTCTAATAACCTCAGTCAGAAATGAAAAAAGGGGGAAAAAACAGATACAACAGAGATACAAAAAAAATCATCTCTGACTAGTACAAAAAGCTCTATTCCCAGAAATTTGACAATGTGGAGAAAATAGCCCAGTACCTGGAATCACACAACCTCCCTAGACTTAACCAGGAAGAAATAGATCTCTTGAACAGACCAATATCAAGCACTGAAATTGCAAAAACAGTTAGAAATTTCTCAACAAAACTAAGACTGAATTCTATCAAACTCAAAGAGGAGCATGTACCTATACTGCAGAACCTATTCCAAAACATTGAGAAGGAAGGAACCCTCACCAAGACATTCTAGGAAGCAAAATATCATCTTGGTCCCTAAACCAGAAAAGGACCCAACGACAATAACAACAACAACAAAAACTATAGACCAATTTCACTAATGAATATTGATGCAAAAATGCTCACTAAAATCATAGCAAATACAAAAAAGCTTTACATTAAAAAAATTATACACTACAATCAAGTAGGCTTTATCTCAGGGATTCAAGTTGGTTTAACATACACAAAACTATAAATGTAATTCACCACATAAAGAGAAACAAAAAAGAAGACCATATGATCCTGTCAATAGATGTAAAAGAAGCATTCAACAAAATTCAACATCCTTTTCTGACCACAACACTTAAGAAAACAGGTATAAATGGGACATTTCTTTTATTTTTTTTGTAGAGACAGAGTCTCACTTTATTGCCCTGGTAGAGTGCCGTGGCGTCACACAGCTCACAGCAACCTCCAGCTCCTGGGCTTAGGCAATTCTCTTGCCTCAGCCTCCCAAGTAGCTGGGACTACAGGCACCCGCCACAACGCCCGGCTATTTTTTTGTTGCAGTTCGGCCAGGGCTGGGTTTGAACCCACCACCCTCAGTATATGGGGCCGGCACCCTACTCATTGAGCCACAGGCACTGCCCTAAATGGGACATTTCTTAAACTAAAGAACCCACAGCAAATAGCATACTGAATGGAGTAAAACTGAAAGCATTTCCACTTAGAACTGGAATGAGACAAGGACGCCCACTATTACCACTACCATTCAACCCAGTGCTGGAATTTCTAGCCAATGCAATCAGGCAACAGATGGATCAACCCTCTCAAGGGATCACAAGACAGCTACCACATAGGATCTCCCCTATAAAGAAATTATGTAAATGATAGAAACAGAATTTAGGGTATGGATGACAAAACAATGAAGGAAATTGAAGTGGAAAACCACTAAAAGGAAATCCAAAAATTGACCCAATTGATCAAGAAATAGAGTAGTAATGTCTCAGGGCATAAAATTAATGTCCACAAATCAGTAGCCTTTGTATATGCCAATAACAGTCAAGTTGAGAAGCAAATCAAGGACACAATACCCTTCACAGTAGCTTCAGAGAAAATGAGATGCCTGGGAATCTAACAGTGGAGGTGAAAGATCTCTACAAAGGGAATTATGAAGCCCTAAGAAAAGAAATAGCCAAAAACATCAGCAAATGGAAGAATATACCATGATCTTGGCTGGGAAGAATCAACGTTAAAATTTCTATACTACCCAAAGCAATCTACAGATTTAATGCAATACCCATTAAAACACCAACATAATACTTTGAAGAACTTGAAAAAGTAGTTATTCATACTGAATAAAACCAGAAAAGAAAACATGTATACCTAAGTCAATTTTTAGTATTAAAACCAAATCCAGAAGCATCACTTTACCAGAGTTCAGGTTATACTACAAGTCTACAGTGATCAAAACACAATGGAATTGGCACAAAAATAGAGACATCTCTATGTACAGAATAAAAAACCTAGAAATGAAACCAGTCTCATATCACCATCTCATCTTCAGTAAACTAAACAAAAACATACACTGGAGAAAAGAATCCCTATTTAATAAATGGTGCTGAGAGAAGTGGATAACCACATGTAAAAGACTGGAACTGGAGCTGCATCTCTTACTACTGACAAAAATTGACTCTCATTGGATGAAAGATTTCAATTTAAGATGCAAAACAATAAAAATTCTACAAGAAAATTTGGGAATAACTCCTGACGTTATCACCTTGGGAAAAGAATTTATGAAGAAAACTCCATTGGCAATTGTAGTAGCACCAAAAATAAATGAATGAGACATGATCAAGCTAAAAAGCTTCTGCACAGCCAAGGGTACAACAACTAAACCAAATAACCTTCAGAATGGGAGAAGATTTTTGCATGCTATGAATATGACAAAGGGCTGATAACTAGAATCTGCAGAGAATTCAAAGTAATCAACAAGAGCGAACAGTACACAGCTATGATTTAATTTAAAAAAAAAAGAAAAGAACAAACAATCCCATTTATAAGTAGGCAAGAGACATGAACAGAATCTTCTGTGAAGAAGATAGATGAATGGCCAATACATACATGAAAAATGCTCATCATCTCTAATTATCAGAGAAACACAAATAAAAATAGCTCTGAGATATCACTTAACCCCAGTGAGAATAGCCCACATCACAAACTCTCAAAGCTGCAGATGCTGGTGTGGATATGGAGAGAAGGTAAAGCTTTTACACTGCTAGTAGGATTGCAGATTAATAGAGCTTCTGTAGAAAGAAGTGTGGAGAATCCTTTAAGAGCTAAAAGTAAGCCTTCCATTTGATCCTGCAGTCCCATTACTAGGTATCTAGACAGAAGAAAAAAAAATCATTTTACCATTAAGGACATTTGCACTAGAATGTTTATCTTGGCTCAATTTATAAACACCAAGATGTGGAATCAATCCAGGTGCCCATCACCCTATGAATGGATTATAAACTGTTGTATATGTATACCAAGTAATATTATGTAGCCATTAAAATAATGGAGACAATAAGTCTTTTTTATTAACCTGGATGGAGCTGAAGAACATTTTCCTTTGTAAAGAATCATAAGAATGGAAAAGCAAGTACCAAATGTACTCATTATTAATATGAAACCAGTAGATGAACAACTACACATCCACATAAGAGAAAAACACAAGTATATGCAAGTGAGGGAGGGAGTGGGATTAGTGTGCTAGTACATAATGGGCACAGTGTAAATGTATATGGCACCCCTCTTGGGAGAAGGGCTCAACTACAACTTGGACTTTACCTAACAAATTCGAACAATGTATATCCTAATCATTTGTACCTTCAGATTAATCTGAAATAATAAAATAAGAACCAGAGGGAAGATACAGCACTGAAAAGTTCAGTAACTGTAAAAAAATATATATATATATTACTCAAGGGGGTTGATCTTCATTCTGAAGGCTCCTATGTATACACATTAAATAAATTTTTAAAATACTAGAAGAGAGTGCAGGGAAAACGCTTGAAAAAATTGGCCTGGGATAATAATTTATGAGGAGGACCTCCCTGGCAATTGAAGCAACAGCAAAGATATATTACTGGGATCTGATCAAACTAAAAATTTCTGCATAGCCAAGAGCACAGTAAGTAAAGCAAACAGCCTTCAGAATGGGAGAAGATATTTGCAGGTTATGTTTCCAACAAAGGTCTGATAACTAGAATCCACAGAGAACTCAAACTAATCAATAAGAAAAGAACAAATAACTCCATTTCTTTGTGGGCAAGAGACATGAGCTTCTCTGAAGAAGACAGGTGCCTGGCCTACAAACACATGAAAAAATGCTCATCATCTTTGAGATATCATCTAACTCCAGTAAGATTAGCCCACTTCACAAAATCTGAAAACTATAGATGTTGGCACGGATGTGGAGAGAAGAAAACACTTCTACACTCCTGGTGGGAATGCAAGCTAATACGTCATTTTTAGAAAGAAGTTTGGAGAATACTCAAGGAACTAAAAGTAGACGTGTCATTTGATCCTGCAATTCCTCTACTAGGTATATACCCAGAAGATCAAAAATTATTTTACAACAAAGACATTTGCACCAGAATGTTTGTTGCAGCCCAATTCGTAATTGCCAAGTCTTGGAAGCAGCCCAAGTGCCCATAGACCCATGAATGAATTAATAAATTCTGGTATATGTATGCCATGGAATGCTATGCAGCCATAAAAAAAGATGGAAACTTTACATCTTTTATGTTTACCTGGATGGAAGTAGGATATATTTTTCTAAGCAAAGTATCTCAAGAACGGAAGAAAAAGTATCCAATGTACTCAATACTATTATGAACCCAATATATAATCATCTACACATTCATACAAATGATAAAATACAACTATAGTCCAAAAACAAGGAAGGAAGAGGAGGGAGAGGGGAGGGGAGGAAAGAAGGGAGGCCTGGTGGAGGGAGGATATTTGGTGGGACCTCATCTAATGTGCATAATGCAATGATATATTTCAAAACTATTAAGAGTAGAGTATAAATGTCTTACCACAACAAATAAATAAGCAAAGTGATGTTTATGTTAACTAGTTTGATGTAATCATTCCACATTGTATATCAAATCAGTATATTGTAACCCATAAATGCATTAATGTACACAGTTTATGATTTAATAAAAAAGTAAATTTAAAAAAAGTATTCCTTTTTCTCTTATTAATCTGCCTTATGCTAGTGATTTTCAATGAACCTTCAGAGGACAAAGGGAAGCTTTCCCTTTAGCCCAGCAGTTCTCAACCTGTGGGTTGTGACCCCTTTGGGAGTCTCCTGCATACTGGATATTTACATTACAATTCATAACAGTAGCAAAATTACAGTTATGAAGTAGCAATGAAAATAATTTTATAGTTGGGGGGTCCCCACAACATGAGGAACTGTATTAAAGGGTCATGGCATTAGGAAGGTTGAGAATCACTGCTTTAGCCCTACAGCAAAAGACGAAGAGAAAATCTTAAAGGCAGCAAGAGAATAATGATTCATCAAGTATAGGAAAATCATGATAGGGTTATCAACTGACTTCCCATCATAAATAATGGAGGCCAAAAAACAGGAAAGACACATTCAAAGTGCAGAGGAGAAAAATACCTGTGAACCAAGAATACTCTATGCATCAAAACTATCTTTATAAAATGATGATGCATGAGGCATGGTAGTATATGTCTGTAGTCCCAGCTACTCAGGAGGTTACAGCAGATGTTCACTTGAAGCCAAGAATTAGATGCTGTAGTTCACTATGATCATGCCTGTGAATAGACACTATACCCCAGCCATGGCAACATTGCAAGAGCCTCATTTCTAAATACAAAAATAAATAAATAAATATATATATGTTTTTTTATTGAATCATAGCTGTGTACATTAGTTCAATCATGGGGTACAGTGTGCAGGCTTCACATGCAATCTGAGATATTTTTATCAACCTGATTGACATAACATTCATGAGATTTTCTCCTTTACTATGTGAAAACATTTTTGATCCAGATTTAGAAGTTTTCTCCTGACTCTTC
>CAUYON010208166.1:0-18972 GCA_963573935.1 Arctocebus calabarensis
ACCTAGGCCTCAATTCCATGAACGGACTGTATCCATTCATTGATGCATTCTTTCACCTTGCCCCTGGCAGAAGGGACTGTATTCATTCGTTTCCTGGCCAAGGAACCAGTACACCTATATATACCCTGAGACTAAAGGCCTAAAGGAGGAGATGGGGAAAGACTGGGACAAAAACGGAGAGAGCTTCTCTCTCTCCACTAGAATTCTCTCCCTCTACCAGGAGCCTTAATGTTTTCTGTATTCTTTTCTGTGAATAAATTCTGTCTTACAAGGAAAAAAAAAAATGTTGCAGAAATATATGTACTGTCAAAAAAAAAATGTTTCAGTTATCTGTTAAAAAAAAAAAAAAGAAAGACTGGTTGAATGGATAAAAAAATACACCCCATGTATACAACCCATTTAACTTGCAAGGATGCTCAGAGACTCAAAGTAAAGGTATGGAAATAAATATTCCACATAAATGGAAACCAAAAGGAAGGAGTATCTATTCTCATTAAATAAAAAAGACTTTGCATTAACAATGGTAGAAAAAGACAAAGACAGTCATTATACAATGATAAAGTGAGGAATTCAGTAAGAAAATCAAACAATCCTAAATATATATGTACTCAACACAAGAATTCCCACATTCATAAAATATATTCTATATTTAAGCAAAGAAATAAATAGCAACATAATAGCTGAGAACTTCACCCTCCACTGACAGAACGAGACAGTTCAATGAAGAAACACTGAATTTTAAACAGGATTCTAGAACAAATAAACCTAACATTCTTTTCATCAATGCATTTTCCAAGATAGATATGTTAGCCCACCAAAGAAATCTCAGCAAATTAGAAAAACTTAAATTAAACTTAAATTATTCTATGTCTTTTCAGATCACAATGGAAAACTACTAGTAGTCAATATCAAGAGGAACTCTGAAATCTATACAAAGTCATGGAAATTAAATAACATGCTGTTCAATAATCCTTGGGTCAATTTGACAAAATTAAGACAGAAATCAAAACATTTTTCAAAAAGAATGACAAACATGATGGATGCACCAAAAATCTACAGACTATAGAAAAAGCATTATTAAGAAGGACGTTCATAGCCTTACATGCTTGCATCAAAAAGGCAGAAAGATCACAATTTAGTAACTTCACATCATACCTCCAGGAACTAGAAAAAGAATACACCAAACCCAAAGCCAGCAGAAGAAAAGAAATAAAGCTCAGAGGAGAACTAAATGAAATGGAAACCAAAAACCAACATAAAGGATCAATGAAAAAACTTGGTTCTCTGAAAAGACAAACAATACCTGTAGACATCTAGCTAGATTAACCAAGAGAAGAAAAGTGACTCAAATAAGCTCAATCAGAAGTGAAAAAGGGACATTACAACTGATACCACAGAAATATAAAATATCATCCATGACAACTATGAAAACCTCTATGCACATAAAACAGAACTTCTAGAGGAAATGAATAAATTTTTGGAAACCCACACCTGTCAAGTTAAATCAGGAAGAAATACAAATCCTGAACAGAGCAATAACAAGAAGAGATTGACCCACTAAGAAAAACTAACCCAAGAACAATAAAAAAGACCCAAATTCACAGCCATATTCTATCAGATCTACAAAGAATAATTAGCAACTTGAATACAACAGCACATCAAAATAACAATCCACCACAATTAACTGGAATTCATCTAGGGATGCAGGCATGGTTCAACAAATGCAAAGCAATAAACATGATTTACCACACAAACAAAATTAAAAACAAAGACCAAATGGTCAGCTCAATAAATGCAGAAAAAAGCATTCCTTTATGATCAAAAACCTTCAATAGATTAGGCATGGAAGGAACATATCTCAAAATAATAGGTAAAAGCTGTATGTGACCAACATTGTACTGAAGGGGGTAAGTTGAAAGCCTACTCTCTAAGAACCAGAGTAAGGCAAGGATGCCCACTGTTACCACTTCTATTTGAACTAATATTGGAAGTTGCAGCCAGATAAGGCAAGAGAAACAAATAAAAGGCACTCAAATCAGGAAAGAGGAAGTCAAATGCTCCCTGTCTGTTGATATGATCTTAGACCCAGAAAACTCTAAAACCCCCACCAAAAGGCTCCTAGAATTTACAAATTAATTCAGTAAAGTTTTAGGTTACAAAATTAATGTACACAAATCGATAGCCTTTCTACATTCTAATAACAGTCAAGCTGAGAGTCAAAACAAAATAATATGCTTAGGAATATATTGGACCAAAGAGATGAAAGATCTCTGTAATGAGAACTACAAAACATTAATAAAAGAAATCACAGATGACACAAATAAATGGAAAAATACCTTATGCTTATGGATCGGAAGAATTAACGTTTGTTAAAATGTCTGTACTGCCCAAAGTGATTTATAGATTCAACACAATTCCCATCAGAATTCCTTCATTGTTTCTCATGGATCTAGAAAAAAATAATCCTAAACTTTAGAACCCCAAACGACCCTGAATAGCCAAAGCAATCCCAAACAAAAAGAACAAATCCAGAGGAATTCTATTATCTGACTTCAAATTATACTACAAGGTTATGGTAACTAAAGCAGCATGGGTACTGGTTTAACAGTAGATACAAAGACCAATCAAAGAGAGTAGAGAATCCAGAAATTAAACTATGTATTTATGACCAAGTGATTTTTGACAAAGCAGACAAAATATATACTGGGGAAAGTCAATAAATAGGAAGGCCACATGCAGAAGAATAAACTGGATTCTTATCTCTCCCCATATAAAAAAGTTAACTAAAGATAGATTAAAAATTAAAATTTAAGACCTAAAACCAAAAAAAGTGTAGAAAGAAGTATAGGAAAAATTCTTCTAGACATTGGTCCAGGCCACTGATTTTCAACTGGTATGCCACAGGATACTAGTGTGCTGTGAGAGGATCTTAAGTGTGCTGTTAAAATGTTTAAAGATCATTAATCAAACTCCTTTCAAAAGAAGTTAAAATGTGCTGTGAGATAAAAAAGGTTGAAAAATACTTATCAAGGCAAAATTTATGAGTTTGATCCCAAAAGCAAATAAAACAAGAAGAAAAATGAAAGGGCCTTAATTAAAATAAAATGTTTCTCCACAGCATAGGAAATAGTCAACAGAGTAAACAGACAACTTGGAGAATGGAAAAAAAATATTGAAAAGTATATATCCAATAAAGGACTAATATCCAGAATCTGTAAAAACCTCAAATCAGTAAGAAAAAAATTAAAATCAAAAAGTATGAGACATGAACACATTTTTCTCAAAAGATAGACTAGTGGCTAAGAAAGGTATGAAAAAATGCTCAATATCACTAATTATTAGTAAATGCAAATTAAAACCACAATGAAATATCACCTTGCCACTGTCAGAATTATTATTATTAAAAAGTCAAAAAACAATAGATGCTGTTACAGCTGTGTGAAAAGGGAATGCTTAGACACTGTTTGTGGGATGTAAACTTGTACAACCACTATGGAAAGCAGTATGGAGATTACTTGAAAAACATAATTAGACCTACCATTCAATTCAACCATCCCCCTACTGGGAATCTACCCAAAGGAAAGTAAGTCATTTAATAAAAAAATAAATAAATAAATAAAGACATCTGGACCCAAATATTTATCATTGCACAATTCACAACTACAAAGATAAGTAAACAACCTAAGTGCCTGTGAACTGAGTGGAAAAAGAAAATGGGATTTGTATATATACATGTATCACACAGAGTACTACTTAGAATAAAAAGGAATGGAATATTGATTGCATTTTGCAGCAACTTAGATTGGAATGGTGACCATTATCCTAAGTAAAGTATATCAGGAATGGAAAACCAAACAACACATGCTCTAATAAGTGGGAACTAAATGGTCATAAAGAGCTGTCATGGACATTGAAAACTAAGACAGGAGAGAAGATTGGAAGGGATAACAATCTACCTATTAAGTACAATATATATGATTATGGTGATGTGTACACTGAAAGCCTTGACTTTAGCATGATACAATTCATCCATGTAACAAGAAACACTTGTACTCCTTAAATATTTTGAAATTCAGAAAATCCCCTCATGCTGTCCTTGGTAGCCAAACCGAGGCTCCTAATCTAAACTACTGGCAAATACTGATGCTCTTCATTCTGATAGCTATGTCTTTTCAGAATAACATAAATGCAAACATGCAGTATTTAATCCTGTGAGACTGGCTTCTTTTAGTAAACACAAACACAGTTTTCCTTTCATAATGAATTTTGGATTCACTTGTGTTGTGTGTATCAGCAGTTTGTTTTTTAACTGTTGAGCAGTATTCTATTGTGTTAATATCTATTCACCTGTTAAAGGACCTGTAGATTGTTTCCATTTTTGAGCAATTAAGCTATAACAACTTAATTTAGTGTTTAAACTATAACCTGCTATAAACACATTTAAAGACAAAAAAGAAAACTGAAGCTCACAAAATAAATTTGCCCAAGATCACGCACCTAATAACTGACAGACTGGGATTCGACTCAGGCTCAGTCTGGCTTCAGTCATTGTACCATGCATCTAGAAAGAAACCTCTCTTCATATAAACTTATATAACTACAAATTGTATGTGTCATTTTTTTGCATTCTTCTTTCCTACATAATCTTTCACAGTTATATTTTATTAATGAACCATCACAGACTTGATAGGCATTTAGATTTTCAATTTCATCTATTATCAAAAACAGTATCTGAAGTCTACTTTTTAAACTGTCATGATCGTCTTAAGATACATTTTAATATACTGGACTACTGAATTAAAAAGTCCAGTATAGTAGTCCTTCCCTATCTGTGGTTTTGCTTTCCATGCTTTCAGTTACCTGTAGTCAATGAAAATGTTAAATAGAAATGTACAAAAATGAACAATTCGTAAGTTTTAAATAGTATGTTATTTTGAATGGTGATAAAATCTTGTGTCATCCCTTTCTGTCCCTTCTTCATCACAAGGATGAAATGAGAATGGTATAATAAGACATTTTGAGAGACAGAGTTAAAGAGACCACATTCACATAACTTTTACTAGAGTATATTATAATTGTTCTATTTTACCATTAGTGTTACTAATCTTTTATAGTGCTTCACTTACATAACTTTTACTAGAGTGTATATTATTATAATTGTTCTATTTTACTATTAGTTAGTGTTACTCATCTCTTATAGTGCTCCACTTAGAAATTAAACTTCATCATAGGTACACATGTATAGGAAAAAAATAGCACATATAAGATTTGGTTCCATCTATGGGTTCAGGTATCCAGTGGAAGTTACAGAAGATAGCCCCTGCCAAATAAAGGGAGGTGAGGGGGGCTATTGTATTTGTCCTCTTCATATGACGCCTGTTTAATCAATTTGTGATCATCAAAGACTAAGAAGTCTTAATCTGATAAGAATCTCATTGCTCTAATCATTTATCTTATTTTTTTCTTAAAAGAAATTAATAACTCAGGGGACCAGGTGACACATGAAGTTATAGAACAACAGATAACAAATATGAATGCTACATAATTTTAAATTTTAATAACTTTAAAGAAAATGATGCCCATCAATGAAAACTAAGTGGAAATGAGGCAAAATGTTATCAGCAGTGATTATAATTGGGAAACCATGCTACTTCCTTTCTTTAGGCTTTCCTATCTCTTTCAATTTTTCTATAATGACATATTAGTTAGACTAATGTTTCTCAACGGTGGCAACAATAATACTGCCACTTACAGAAAAGCATGAAGGGTTACTATTTATTTTTTATTTTGTATTTGTTAATACAATGTTGGGGGGCATCTATTACCATTTAGAACAGTGGTTCTCAACCTTCCTACTGCTGCAACCCTTCAATAGAATTTCTCATGTTGTGGTGACCCACAATCATAAAATTATTACTACTTCATAATTGTAATTTTGCTACTGTAATGAATCGTAATGTAAATATCTGATATTAGGCAACCCTTGTGAAAGGTTGAGAACTGCTGATTTAGAACGATGATAACCTGAACTACACTGGGCACTCCTGATGACAAAAAATTGATCCTTAAGATGTCAACAGTGTTTCCAAAGAGAACTAACATTAAATTGTGATTTAAAAAAAAAAGGGGGGGGAACAACAACTATTAAAAAAACCCAAACCCAAAAACCATGATGTGCCACAGGAAAATTTAAAAAAACATAAAAAAAAAAGTCAACATAACCCAGTGAAGAATTTGAGTGAAAGCAAAAACTTATCAAGCATGGTTACTGAAACAACTTACATATAATCTTGTGCTGCTCAAGCTTAAGCCAGTATATGCTTTTAACAATCAAACATAATTGTCATAAAAAACAAATCTTATCAGAGATGCTTAAATTTGTACAGGTGCCAAAGAGAAGTGAAAATTAAGAATGTGTTATTTGACTCCACAGACCTTGTCCCTTCTATTTTATAGTTTTTTTCTAAAGAGCTGCAAAATAAAATAACTTAAAAAACAAGAGTAACTATTAAAATGAGTATTTTTACAAAGTAACACTCAGATTGGTATATATATTCACCAGGGAGCGGTCCAAGTTTGGGTATGTTTTTATTATTAATCTGTCATTGCTACAGTAAAGTATGCTGAGTCGACTTACAAGTAAAAAAATAAGTACTTGAGGGTGGCGCCTGTTGCTCAAAGGAGTAGGGCACCAGCCCCATATATGGGAGGTGGCAGGTTCAAGCCCGGCCCTGGCAAAAAAATAAAT
Organism: Arctocebus calabarensis; assembly: GCA_963573935.1. Classification (NCBI taxonomy): domain Eukaryota; kingdom Metazoa; phylum Chordata; class Mammalia; order Primates; family Lorisidae; genus Arctocebus; species Arctocebus calabarensis. The sequence continues at coordinate 6,749 of CAUYON010208166.1, forward strand.
AAATAAATAAAGTAATTAAATAACAGGGCTACAGATACCAATTTGTCATAGTCAGAAACCAGCAAACGAGAAGAACCTCTTCTCTTTACTGAGTTAAGCTTGTCTGACTTTTAAAAATCCAACTTCTTTTTGATTAACAACAACAAAAGGCAACGGATTATTAACACTAATATCCATCTTATTTACCATCAATCAATGAAGAAATACAATAGTAGTTAGCCTTTAATTAAACAAAATTAAAAATTTTCTGCTTGTATGTCCTATAACAGCTCAGAAATAAAATAACCATATGTATTTACAACTTCTTCAACAGTACTGTATTTAATTTTCCTATGATCATATAAACAAATGAAGACCCTCAAGAACACTTATACACTTTCATTAAAAGTCTATAGATTTTACAATGTCCCCCCCTAGAGGAAATCTTAAAAATAAAAAACAAATTTGAAACTTTACCCACTTAGTTACTCACAGCAAACTTAAAAAGGAAGGAAAGATCTTTGTCGATTTAGCTTTGTCTATAACATCAAACCTGGCAAAATCAAAATATTTATCAGACAGTGCCTGCTTTTAGTAGGGATTCAAATACTTTCTGGCTTCATTAAAGAACAAACACACAGAGCAGAGAGAGATATATGGTTAAAAAAAGTCTGTTCTTCATTTCTATTCTCTATTTAGGAATCTCCCAGATTATCATTTCATTGGCTTTTTTTCCCCTTTAATTTGTCACCAATTTAATGAGCTCCTTTCTTCTCTCTCAATAACTGGTTCATTTATTACCAACTACTACCATCAAGTTTTCATTTAACCATTTCTCCCCCAACATCTGTCATTCAGGTCCTGGTTTTATCATTTAGTAACAGAAGGAACAGGGTGACCTGAGGATCAAATCAAATATCCTATCTAGAAGGAAAGCACTGTCACAAATGCCAGTAGCTACATGAAAGTTAGTTGTCTGGCTTCTTCATTAGGTCTAAGCCCATGGCCATAATTCCTTCTGGAGACCACAACTACCTAAAAATTTAGGCAAATTTAGCAAACATGTTTGGAGTACCTACTCTTTATTATGTAAATCTCTCTACTAACCTGCCACTATCAGGCACTGTAAACGAATCGGGAACACCCAGAACAAAGCAAACCTTTCCTAAGTTTAAGGTCTAGAAGAGAAAGATAGGCCAATGAAATAGCAATTAAGGTAAAGATACACATGGCAAAAAGGATAAAGAGAAAAAAATATCTGATTATTAGGGGGTTTAAGAGAAGGTATCCCAGAAAAAGTGACATTCAAGCTAGTAACTTTTTAAGGACAAATACAGAGTGGGTGTGGTGGGAAACAGATATCCAGGCAGAAATAACATAGTGTTAGAAGGTCTTGAGAGGAGAGAAAGTTAAGTAAAGTTCCAGGAATGGAACAAAATCAAGACTGATTTAAGACTCCAAAAGATGATTCAGAATTCAAATTATGAGGGACCATTGAAGATACATATTTCTGGATACACACATGGATCCGTGTGTATATAATTTTGTAACCTGTACTTTTTTTTTATTAAGTCATTTGTACATAGATCATACATACATTTATGCCATTATGGGACTCAATGTGTTGATTATTTGTACAAATTGGGGTACTTACGTGCTACTAATCAACATAGCTTTCACCTCTTTTACCCAATTACAGCATTAAGACATTTGTGTTCTACACTTGATAGATCCAACCTGTACTTGCATTATGCTCTATAGGTGTGGTCCTCCCATTAACTCTCCCTCTGCCAACCCTCCTCCCTTCCCCTCCCCCTCCCCCATCCTAGGCTATAGTTGTGTTTCATTTTTCATATGCAAGTGTGAGTGATTATAAACAATCTGGTGCTAATATCTTTATTGTCAAGTGATTTTTGGTCCTTTGGATATATACCTAAAGAGGAACATTTAGATCCCCGAGTCTACATTTAGATCCCTGAGTGTTCTCCAAACTTCCTTCCAAAAGGAACGTGTACCTGCACTTTCACATAATTTTTCCTCAGGTTACAAAAGATGCTTTGTAATTTCTAAACAATTACATTGCTTTCCATCATGTGGATATAACATAATTTACTTAGCCATTTTCATAATGATATATATTTAGGTTATTTTCAGTTTATCACAAATATGCAACTAATCATTCAGGAAATCTTGTGTAAAGCTCGAACTGTATTTGTGATTACTTTCCAAACACAAGTTTACCAAAACTGAAATTACTGAATTACAGAAATTTCACATTCTGTCAAAAATGTTTTCCAAAACTTTACACCAATTCTTTGACATGTCAGCAAAGATTGTACTACATACTCATTTATATTAAGTCATAGTTTTACAGTCAAGAACTGTTATGTCATGTTAATTTACATTTGTTACTAATTAAACTGAATGTTAATAATTAGTATTTCCTCCTTCAGTAGCTGTCTATATACTTTGTTTTCTTTCAGAAAACAAATGGACTCATTAAATTGGTGACAAATTAAAGAATCTGTCAATTCAGAGATCTTACTTTTTTAAAAAAAGGATTTGTATGAATGTTTTATGTATTGGGGATATTGGCCCTTTGTCTCTTGTCTACCAGGAGTATTTTTTCCTAATGCAATATCTGTTAAATTCATTTGTACCATTTTTGTCACACAGAATTTCTAAATCTTCACAGCCAACTCCATCATTTACTCTCTTTTTTTTTTTTGTAGAGACAAGAGTCTCACTTTATCGCCCCTTGGTAGAGTGCCGTGGTGTCACATAGCTCACAGCAACCTCCAACTCCTGGACTTAGGCGATTCTCTTGCCTCAGCCTCCTGAGTGCCTGGGACTATAGGCACCCGCCACAACACCCGGCTATTTTTCTGTTTTGCAGTTTGGCCAAGGCCGGGTTTGAACCTGCCACCTTCAGTATATGGGGCTGGCACCCTACTTGCTGAGCCACAGGCGCCGCCGATATGTTTTTTTACTAAGCATTTGAAACAGGTCTTTTAATGGCAACAGAGGTAACATGTTTGAAGCAATAGCTGAGAAGCTATGCCAATAGCTGAGGTACATATAAGGTGTGGGTATGAAACTGATGACTGGCTGGTTGTGAGATATGAGGAAAGAAGGAAAAGGTTAATTTTTAATTACCATAAATATTAGTGTTGACTTAAATAGAAATTCTTTTAAAGGGAAAAATTTAGAAATCTATCAAAGAACTTCTAAAAATACAAAGTTCTGTTTTATCAATTACTTTTTTTTTTTTTACATCTGAAGTAAAGAGATAAATCTGCTGCCTTTAACTTAACTCCTATTTGAGAAAAAAGCAATTTTCTCAATAATATTTAGGAAACCAGCATAATGTTGTTATGAAAAATCTCAAAATGATACTACTTTAAAAGAAAGGCTGAACCAATTCAGTAACATTCCTTGGGAAGGTGGGGGCAACACACGTGTGTGTATAAAGCCCCTTAGGCACAAGAGATATGAAGTTTTTATGATTCAACAAACAATTTGGTAAAATAATCTTAAATTTTTTGTCATGAAAGAATTCTTCCTGGTGGAAATTTGTAAAATTCTTATTTGTTCTAAGATTATAGAGATGTAGCCCTTAACACATTTTTTTTAGTTGACATTTATACCTTTCACGCAAGTTGAAATTAGTATAAAAAATGTGATTTCTATCGTATCTCTCATACTAATATTACAAATGACATCACTCTTTTAAATTAAAATATCATAGCAACTTTATATCTATCTCAATCTAATTTAAACTACAAAAAGCACTTTTTTAAAAGTCAGAAATTTTACATCCTCCTTTTTTCCAGTAACTCATATTTCCATTTATTTAACCTAGAGAATTTCATTATACAGGAAGGTATTTATATGCTTATCTTGATTATCCTGTCATACTTCTCTGCAACTACAAGTACATAAAAATTTAAATTTAAATTTTTACAAACTTTCCTGTGAAGGTGTTAGGTGTTAAAATTTTCTTCTAGAATTGAGTCTACAATTATTACAATGTATAACTGATCAAAACAACAAAAATATTACATACTACTTCAATAATTATTAAATGCAAAAAGTAAAATTTTGTTAGCAAAGCATCTTATGAACTAAAATACCTGAATTAATATTATTTACTCTCATAAAGAACCCGAATAGAGTATCAGGGTTCTATTCCTACTTTCATTTTTGTAAATTTAATATGGGAAAAACTTTATTCATTCACATAAAGAAACAATGATAATAGAAGGAGTTTTGCCACAGCAAACTGTCACCCTCAGTAGAATCCCGTGGCATCACAGCTCACAGCAACCTCAAACTCTTGGGCTTAAATGATTCTCTTGCCTCGCCTCCCAAGTAGCTGGGACTACAAGCACCCGCCAGAACGCCTGGCTATTTTTTGGTTGTAGTTGTCGTTGTTGTTTGGCAGGCCCAAGCACAAGTGACTTTATTTAATTTCACTTTTGTAATCAACTGGCAGAGACATTCCATTAATAATGAACAAGAGTAAAAAGCTAAGATCATCTAATGAAAATTGTTTTTCATTTTGAGAATTCAGAACATTATAACACTAGACAATTTTTAACATGAGACATTACCCTTAAGAGATATAAATACTCTGAAAGAGCACTTTTCATATCTAGAATATCCTGCCATATCTAGCTAATCCTCCCCAACCCTCTTGCATATGATCTTGGCCTCAAATTGTTACCAATCACTTCATTGATAAAATCCAAAATAAACAAACAATGGCTGATAATATCCCAGAACAATTCCTTGGTCTTCTGAGATACATTCTCAACCTTCTGAAGAAAAAAACTCCAGGTGACTCTGGGTATCCCCCTTACATAAAGTTCCACCCTTTCCCCACTAAAGTGGAACCTTTCCCATCTAGTATTTAAGAGGCCTATCATTTGTTTTGCTTCATTTTCTTCCATATAAAATATAGCAACAGAAGAAGCTCTACCAATACCTTAAATAATAGAGGCTTCAGTTACCACAAGTAATTTGAATTTGCTTCCTCTGGACACCCAGGAAAACTCTTCACCCTCTCCTTCAAAGCAAAACACCATAAAAATACTGGAGATACATGAGAGAATTCCTTTCTTCATTAGAGAAGGGCAATTGTGAACAGAACGTGAAAAAAACTAAGGAGCACAGTACACTGCTTTGCTACCGTGACCACAGGAACTTTGTCAGGAAGATCAATTTTAGGAAGGAAAACATTAAATTTAAGAATTGAAAAACTGTCTCCTTTAGAATTGTTTGTATACCTCAATTTGAGGGGCACTGCTTTAACATGCTTAAGGCACATTTACTAGGAAAGTAGTCACCATGCACAATGTTCTAACAGCAGAAACACATTTATAAATATAGATGCTAGAGGAATGATTAAATAGCAAATATAAACTGTCCAAAGAAATAAGTGTACAAAAAATATCAGTAAAAAAACTATCAGAAATGGTAATGCTGATTTGAAAACAAAAACAGAGAACATTCAGAAATAAAAAAATAAAGTAGAAACTCATATGGGTCAAATAATAAGATATATAGAGGTGAAGACAAGCTTCAAGAAATTACAAGTATGCAGCACACAGAGAAGATAAAAATTAAGAGACAAGGAAATTAAAGTAGAGAAGTATAACACGTGTCTAATCAAAATTTCAAGAGAGAATCAAAATAATAAAGGAGAAGCAATATTTGAACAGTTAATAGTACAGAATTTTCAGAGCTGATAAAAGACATTCACAAAAGGGTTAATTATCATATGAAAAGGCATTCAACCTTAGAGACTTAGAGAATTGCAAATTTTGTTTCAAATGTGCCACCATTTCAGACTTACTAGATTGGCAAACATTTTAAAAGTCTAATAACATCCAAATGTGGTGGGTGTAGAAGTGTTCATTTTATTATTACTTAAACTGTAAATTATATATGTTTCCTATGCATGTTTCATAACAAAAAATTTAAGGGCCACCTCAACTTACCAATAAAAATATTTCTTCATTAACCCTGCTCAGAACAGATTCAGTGAAATAGTGGGCATGAAAACTGGCCTGGAATTGGCTTAAAAAGCTCTAAAGATAAGGATGTAAAGCCAAGTACATATAACTATTTCAAACTTACCTATGAGGGCTCCAACTTTAGGGGGATGTCATGGTGAGAGTTTTTTTAAATAAAATAACATGGATTAGGTTTATAAAGAAACAGCAAAAGGGAGAGGGTAATGACACAAGAAATAAGGGGATCTTGGGGTATTACAAAGATAATACAGAGGCAGAAAAAAAGGTCTTATTTCACTCTTAGCAGCCTACCTCTTTGTTTTTATCACATCACTTTCTCCCTACTCTACCCATTCCAACCACAATGACCTTTGCTCCTCCTTCCAGCAAGCTTCTGCCTCAGGACTTTTGTACTCTTTATTTCCTTTGTGGAGATTACTCTTCCCCAAATCATGTAAGACCTGCCTTTCATTCTTTCTTTGCTCAAATGTCAACTCTGGGACGTGTTCCTTGAGCACACTGAAACTGAAATCCACTCTGTACTCCCTTATTCCTTTTCCTTGCCTTATTTTTCTTCATAAACTTGTAAAACTCAGTATGACAGACACATTTTATTGCTTGATGTCCCTACCCCCATTGTATATAGGCTCTATGAATGCAGGAACTGTAGTCACAGTGCCTAGTTAACAACCAGTACAAGGTAAAGCTCACTACACACACAGTGAATGAATGATTAATGTACGGTGCTTAAGAAAGCTGAACAAGTATACTGGAAATAATGCAGTAAGATTTGAACAAAATCAAGTCAAGCACAGAGAATAATTGATTTACTGCCTACAGAAGAAGTGACATTTAAGTTAGATCCCGAATCATAAGCTGACCAAGTGCCAAAAAAAAAAAAAGGTGGACATTCCAAGAGAGTGAAGAATACAGAGGTCTGAGATGGCCTTGTACACTTAAGCAATGGGGTGTATTTGGAGTATGGCAGGTGAAAGTGGCACAGACTTTTTCCAACCTTATGATATCCACAATGGAGCACACAGCTAGCTTAGTATCTCTGAAAATCCTTTTCAGAAGATTATTATAGTTGTTCAGTTACTTGTTTTAGTTGCAATAAAGTTAGAGCATAGAATACGAAATAAAGTTGACATTGAATTACTGGAACTATGCCCTACACTCATTACGAGGTAAAAAGTTTGAACAAACTTAACACATGTTAACCTATATCAACGGCAGATTACATGAATCACAAAGTGGGAATATCGCTAGCAAAGATCTTAACTACAGGTATTATTCAAAGAAGTCACGATTAAAAATTCTCAATGGTAGAAGGGAGCAGCTTTGTCGCAGAAAGGGAACTGTCAAATTCAAGAGGTTGTTCAACAGCAAATAATCTATATTTAACCATTTACGAGAATCAGAATGGGCTTGCATGCTGTCATGATTAACCTTCCCTTATTACTATGCTTTCAACCGGCCTTTCTGTAATCCGTAACACTACTATCTTTGGAACGTTCGCCTTCGTTTTAAACCTAACTCAATCACTATATCTACGTTATTTTTAGAATTCCTAATGGAGACAGGAGACTCGTGTGTACATAAGGAAGACCTCGGGCAGGTGTGTTCCGCAGGTCATGCGCCCCTGTGATCAGTTCTGGAGCATTTAGGTACAAGCCGAGGAAGTGGTGGACACCGCAGTGCTGTGGGACCTTGGCCTTGCTCACTAAAAGCTCCGGCTTCCAGGGGGCGGGAACCCCGGAGTTCTCAGGGCAGGCCAGAGGTCAAGGCTCAGGTTCAAAGACAGCGGGGCGGGGCGCGCCCCCAGAACCAGGAGCGGTGTTTGGGCCCCGCGCGTAACTGGGGAAGGAGGGGCGCGGCGACTCGGAAAGACTCACAGTAATAAGCCACCACGGGGTCCCGCTTGTCATGCTCCTGAGCCGTCCTCAGATGATGCTGTATACTCTTAAACTGTGGGGGGAGAGGGGGCAGCGGGGCGAGAGCGGCCATCTCTACTCCAGGAAACACCACTTCCTACTCGCGCGCCACCGACACTTCCGCTTCCGTCTGGGCGGTCGCGCGCTCCGGCGCTCAGGGTAATTCCCGCCCATTCCTTCGTTGCTCAGCGACGTCAAGTCTCCTACGGACGCCCAGTAGGGACAATTCCAATTTGCTCTCTCGCCGCGGAGCCCAGAGAAGGCTGAGGGGCTTAGCGGTTATGCCGCTCATAGCACCAGCGCACTCTGCTGGTAGGAGGAAGAAGAGTTTTTGTTTTGTTTTGCTTTTTTGTTTGGTTTGTGGCAAAGAAAAGATAGAAAAGAGGGGAAAAAAAGGAAAAGGTTGCTTGTTGACACGTATTGCCTTTGCCATCATTCAGGGATTAGCATTTCTAGTTCCTCAAATAATATTAAAAGTTGTCCATTGTGTGAGAAGGTAAATGGTGTGTTTAAATTTTAAATTAAAATTTTCTATCTTGACATACTGGATATAATAGTCAGAATTTTCTCCACTTTAAACACTAAACACACGAAGCTTAAAAAAATTAACTTTTGTTCTGAGCTGGCCAATATACATTTTAGTGAATGAATAATTTGTAGATCATTGTTTTACGGAGAGTGATTAATCCTTTGTGAAGTATTTTTCACGTTCATCATCTTGCCCTAATGCACAGATAGGGTATTTGGGAGTTTTTGTTCAATGCTGCTGGCTCATACCAACACGTGGTAGGCATGGCATTTTCTTTCTACCATCAGTGACTTCTGTTCTCTTTCTCTCCTTCCACCTCATGCTATCATTACTCAGGCCTGCACATTATAGTTACTTCCTCTTGTCTAATCTTCATCTTCCTTCCTTCTATCTCAGACCCCGGGTTTCAGGATTCATCTTACTAGTTTTCACTGAGATCACACTATCCTCAAGAACCAAAATCTCAAGCTCTCAAATTATATTTTCTATCACTCCCATTCCTCCATCTGCAAAGAACCTATTTTATGTCCATATATTAGCTTAATCCACTTTCTTTGTTTATACCTTTTTTGCAGACTCCATCATTTTATACTAGGCCTGGCTTTATTATCCAGCATGATACAGAGTTCTGTATTCTTCCCAATCTCAGCAATGAATTAACTATCTCTTGGGAATGTATGACTTTTCTCTTTCTCTTATTCTCATTACCCTGGTTAGAAATTACTAGATTGGTAGAAAAATTAATGAAGACAAGTAAACTGCCATAACCATAAATATCTTCTTTTGGTCCTCACAATGTCTCATTTACTACATTCCTATTACTTCTTGATTCTTAACTACCCTCAAAGGTCAACTCAGAAACTTTTAAGAAGACACATATCTAGGTTCCACAACCAGACATTATGATTTAATTCCTTTAGGTTGGATACTTAATGTTGTATCAGTATTTTTTAAAGGTCTTCATGTAATTTTAATAGTACTTCTAGGGTTGAAGATGAGTGCTCTAAAGAATGTCCACAGATGGTGTTTCAAGCTTTCCCTACTTTCTTCATGCTATGCTCACTGCCCAATTGTTTTGATCAACAAGTGCCACTTCCCATTTTTTTAAGATTAAGGGCATCACCAGACATGAATTCTTTCATCTTGCCTCTGTCACAGTTCAAATTAATAGCTAGCATTTGCTCAGCAGCTCCTATGTATAAAGCATTTTGCTGAGGTCCTTACATTAATCCATTCACTCTTCATCACAACCCTATGAGGAAAATGTTAGTTTACAGATGAAAAAAATGAGACCTGTAGAATTTAGGTAATGTGTACAAGGTCATAGCCTGTGTGGATGAGTGTTCCTTCACTCATCCTGAGTATTTGGTTAAAATCTAGGTGTTTGGGTTTTAGAGCCCATTAAACTTATCACTGCTTGACAATGATGTCTCTCTAGAGTCCAATATATTTGTGTCTTATCTTTTCTCTGTTATATCCTTTAGGTCCAATAAGCAAATGTTCTAGTTTTTGACGCAAACTGCACCTTCCTGTTACTCCCTTGATCTCTCCTTTCAGGACTAGAGGTTGCCAGTCCTTTTCTTATTTTTATGCATTCGAGGCTGGCTGGGCAGGACAAACAAGAAAGTGACATGATTAGAATTGGATTTTACTCCATCTTCCACACATGCGATCTTCTTTGTAAATACTACACCAACATCATGAGAAGATAATTGATATGACGGAGAGATGTGCAGAGACACGGTTAGCATAATAGCACATTGAAATTATGCTATGAAACAAAGTAAATATTAAGATCAGAGAGGTCGATTCTTCTTGTTTTACTGTGAAGGATTTACTATGATATTTTACTATGACGAAGGGCTTAAACTCTCCTCCATCCAGGTGAATGGCATAGATGTAGAGGAGGGCATAGACGTAGAAAAACAAACACAGGATGAGGGTAACCACAGGAAGAAGTAAAAGGAGAAAAACTGGAACTGACAGGTATTTTGATGGGAAAAATTAAAGTTTTTGCAGTACGTCCTGGGCTCCATGTGTCCGTGATCATCTCTTAGTAAAAGTTTCTGCTCCAGTTGTGTTTGTAAGTATTTTCATGACAAATAACATAGAATCAGTCAGTGTAATCAGGGTGATATACATCTGTAGCTGTATCTTTTAGGTGTATTGTGTACAATACAAATTTGGCTTCCAGTGTCATGAGATTCATATCCTATGTGAATCTAGGATGCACTTCCCAAAATAGAGATAATTTTTTCTTAAAAGTTCTAGCATAACAATTGTGGGTAAGAACCTGAGGACTTGGCCAGGCCTCTTTATCCACCCTTGGATGAACACATTGACAGAATAAGAAGTGCAGTTTATATTTTCAGCACTATTTATCCACCTTTGGATGGAAAACATTCACACAATAAGAAGTGCAGTTTATGTTGTTAGTACAGATACTTAGTTGTTCCAACATCATTGAAAATATTAGCACATTAAGAAAACATCAGCACACTAGAAAATAAGCCAACTCTACATGCACTGCGCTATTTCTGGTCTTTTACTGTTCCTGTACTTACCTTCATGCCAGATTCACATTGTTTTGATTATCATCCCTTTAAAAAAGTCTTGAGAGCGTGTAGTGTAAGTCCTCTCTTTTATTTTGCATTTTCAAGATTGGGATGACTATTCTAGATCTTTTAAAAATTCCTACATAAATTACAGAACTGGTTTGCCAATTTCTAGAGAAGTTTGCTAAGATTTTGGCTGGAATTTACAGATCTATTTGGAGCAACTAAAGTTGTAAAGACTTCTAAACCATGGACATGGTGTGGATTATTGGTCTACCTAAACTAAAACATCTTTAATTTCTTTGAGCACCATTTCTTAGTTTTCATTGCACCAGTCTGGTGAATATTTTGTAAAATTTATTACTATGTGTTTCATGTTTTTTGGATTCTATTGTAGATGACATTTAAAAAAATTTAAATTTCATTTTTATTCCTCTACATAAATATTAATCTTTATAAATTTAATTTTAAACATTCTTTAGAAAGTTCAATATACATGAATTAAGGTATTTCTTCCTTTTCAATATGTATCTATATATTTTTGTTTTAATGAACTTATTGAATACTGTATATTCACAATATATACTTTATTTTGTTTTTGTCTTATTGAACTCTAGTTATTGTTAAACAAAAGTGGCAAAAAAATGTCAGCCTTGCCTATTTCTAGATTATAGAGGAAATTGTTCATTCTTTCATTAAATGCAATATTTTCTGTAGGTTTCCTTAGATGCCTTTTATTAAGCATAGATAGTTTGTTCCTATTTTGAATGAGAGGTTTGGGATGTTTTATTTATTAGTTTGCTTCATTATAAATGGGTATTAATCAAATGCCTATATCTGCATCCATTGAGATGACTATGGTTTTTCCCCTCATTTTATTAATAGGTTCAATTACATTAATTGATTTTAAAATGTTAAAACAATCTTTCATTCCTTAGATAAACCCCCATAGTGTGATGTACTAATAGCTATATATTACGGAGTTATAATTGTGCATATATTTTTGCTGAGATTTTCTGTATCAAGGTTATGTTGTCTTCATTAAAGGAAATGGCAAATGTTCCCTTCTAATTCTTAAAAGAGATTTTGGACTACTAGGGAGGCTGAGGCAAGAGAATCGCTTAAGCCCAAGAGCTGGAGGTTGCTGTGAGCAGTGTGACGCCACGGCACTCTACTCAGGGCGATAAAGTGAGACTCTGTCTCTACAAAA